>JARHVA010008436.1:230000-250000 GCA_037957365.1 Torreya grandis
TTCATGTGTAGTCTCTAAAAAATTTAAACATTTGTTTCAATATATTATAGTAAAGTTTAACATACCTAGAACTTATGTAAATAAATAGTGTATAAACCCCATTTTTTATATCCATGTGTAAAGATTCATGATAAATATACCTCAACAAACCTATCACCAAATACTTTTTAATTGTTTGCCATTCAGTGGATAAATTTATTCCTTTCATCATCCTTATCATAAATGATACTTAAAAATTCATTGGGATTATAAGTGGCTATTATCCTATTTTTTCAATAAAAAACTCTTTAAATACCCACATAAGCCATGTGGGATTGAATTTCATTATCAACTTCTCTTTCTTGGTCATGAAACAACTCCCAAATGCCTTATTTTTAAAGATCTAATAGAGTACACACCTTGAATGGTCATATCTTGTTGAAAATTGCACATATTTAAATTAAAAATTCCACATTTAAAAAAATATGGTTATGAAATTGAATTCAACCCTTGTAATTAAATCTATTTATTAATATTTTAAAGCACTCTTGTCTAGTTAAATGTGGAAGTAAGTAGGTGGAAATTAACATTCAAACCATATCTTGAAAGGCATGTCATGTTAGGAAACACATGTGCATGATATTTGATTAAATTAAATATAATATTTAATGCTAATATTATATTTAGACGTGGCTTTAATATCATTTCCCACCATGATGGGAAAACCCTTTTTATATATTTTCAATTTTTTTATTATTTTATTGCAAATTTTTGTTTGTTAGTATAATTTATTTAAGAAAGAAAGGAGTCAAAAATCCTTTCATATAATTTTATTTGACATTATTTCCCATTTTTTTAATAGCATTCATGATCAAATATAGTTTATACATGATTTTACCTTGTCTTCATATCTACATATATAGGAAATTATTTTTGAGTTTTTATAATATAAGGACGAATAGATGTTTTACAATTTTTTATATAGCATTGGTTTGAAATTATTTTTGATAAACTTTATTCTATCATCCATATTTTTCAGCTAACATAAGTCTTTCAATTGCCACTCTCTTTCTATTAACACTATTATATTTATTTTTTTCTACTCTATAAGTATCCACAGATTCAAGGTAATCTAAAGAAATTGAAGGGTGCTCACTATATATAAATTTGAAAACATTCCTATATTAATTTTATTGAGACCTCTTTATTGGAATACTTAGTGTCTTTCCATATTTTATTTTGATAGAGTTGATTAGCCATCGACAAAGTGATTTCTCACATAGGTCAATACTATAAGATTGGAAAAACCCCTTCAATAAAATGATATGAATACTAAATTTAGTATTATTCATTTCAACTAGTTTTAAACCTACTAAAGTGCCACTTTTAGTACCTTGTATTTTTCCTTCTCTGATGATGAATCCCAAACTTTTTCCTAAGAATTTATGCAATATTTTAACATCTCAACCTATTAAATCCTCTTTAGGAATTTAATAATCATAAGCATCATTAACATAAAAATATTTGACTCCACAATTATCCTATTTAGTCTCAATTAACCCATAATTATCCTTTTCATTCTCAATTAATTCAATTAATAAGGGGATACAAATTCAGTTTTAGCTACTTCATATCTATACTCTTTGCTAGGTGAAGGCTGGATTATAAAATTTGGTAAATTAAGATTTTTTTAAATAAATACATTTATACAAAATTTGTATAGTGTTTATAAGTGATTCATGAAGAATCCATAATCCCATGTATTAAAAAATACCTTCAAGTGAAAATTTTTAAATTTTTGAATTGACTATTCGGAAAACACTTTTTTGATAACATCAGTTCTAGATTCCACACTTTCTATGATAGATATTTAATTATTTGATTGAATTTTCTATCAAACAAAAGAAATATTAGTGTATAAAATGAAATATCAAAATGAATAAAATAATTTTTATTGAAATAAATAAAATTCAATTGAAAAAACATATATATTGTGATACAACAAAGTGATATCTATCAATACCTTGTTATAAGACTCTGAATTTTTTTAATCATGATGCCATCTATATTTATTATTTAGTGTTTTTCCCAAGTAATTTTTCCTTTAGTTATAAAACTTTTATGGTGACATATTTTCAATTCTTACAAAATAAAATTGTTAATTATGCATCATTGGAATATGAAATTTTTAAAATGAAAAAAAATGTTAAATTAAATTTTAAAACAATTGTTCTAGAGTGAAAAAATCACATATGAAATGACATGACCATTGATAAATATATGTAAAATTTTAAATAACTTTAGATTTTAATATTTTTAAGGATATTTTGTAAAATAATCATCTAATTCAACATTTTTAAAAGCCTAAATGTTGATTACATTATAAAGCCTCATATCACATTTTTTCCAAATTGTACTTGAACCAAACTAGCCTTTCAATATATGCACAACATATTTTTTAGAATTCATATTGACTCCTTTTAAGGCATTCATAACTTCAAAAAGCACAATTCATTTTCTTTAATTAAACATTATTGTTTCATCTTTGAATCTAATATACTATAAAATAAGATATACCTTTTGTCTAATTGAAAATACTATATTTAATCAATCTACCTAAAATCAAATTAAAATTTAAATAAATCTTAGATAACCAAAAATTTCACGATTCATATTTACAAAAAAAATTGAACATGAATCAATTTTAATTAAATATTATTATTTTTTGACACATACATGTGTGTGTGTATCAAAATAATAGTCAAATCTTTTGGAAAAAACTATGTGAAAAACATTTTGACCTTGACATTTTAGATGAACCCTTGTGATCCCTCATTATTATGATTATCATTATGAGGGATCATAGGGGTTGACCCAAAACATCAAGGTCAAAACATTTTTCACACAGTTTTTTCTAAAATATTTGAATATTACTTTATGGACTATGAAATCATCATATCTCTTATTAATCAAAAAAATTTAAATTAACTTATAGTATTATGTGATAAAAAATATTTGAAATACTTATGGTTGGAATCCTTCTTAACCATGGGGAGAAAAAGTTATTCCCTCCCCATGGTTGGGAGGTCTTATAACCACTTGAGTCCTAAACATTTTGGCTTCCCAATGGCAAGGGAATGTTTTTCCCTCTCCATGATTGGGAGCCCCACAAACCATGTTGAGAAATAAAATTCTCACCATGGTTAGAATCCCTCCTAACCATGAAAAGGACATAATTTTATTTGTCCTCTCCATGGTTAGGAGGGATAAAAACTATTGAGAGAAAAAATATGTGCTCACAATGGTTTGGAACCCTCCCAACTATGAAGAGGTTAAAGTTTTTCCTCAGCATCATTGGGAACCTTGCCAACCATTTTGAGCACAAAAAAATTCATCTCCACATTTGGTAGGGCTTCAAAACATTGAAATAGAAAATTTTGCTTTTACATCTCCATGATTGGGAGGGATACCAATAATTATAAAAAATAAATAATGTGTCACCATGGTTGGAAGGCTCCTAACCATGGAAAAGAAAAATCAAATTTTATGGCCTCTATGGTTAGGACCCCTCCAAACCATGGAGAGGACAAAATAAAAATCTCTCTCTCCATGGTTTTGAGGGCTCCCAACCATGGATATAAAAAAAATTCTTGGCCCTATCCATAGTCAATAACCCTTTCCATGGTCGGGAGGGATCCCAACCAAGGTAAGGAGAAATAAAATTTTATCCTCACCATAGTTGGATATGGCATCCAACTATGGTGAAAAAAATAATTTTTCACTATTTTTGAGAGCCCTCACAATTATAACCACTGTTGGGACCCCTCCTAACCATGGTGAGAACCAAAAAATTATCACCATGGTTGGGATCCATTTTAACAATGGAGAGGAGAATTTTTTTTTGTCCTTTCCATGTTTGGGATCCCTCACAAATGAGGAGTGGATTTACCCTCTTCATGGTTTAGATGGATCCCAACCATGATAAAAAACATTTCCCTCCCAATGGTTAGGATGGATACTAACCATGGGGAGGGAAACATTTCCATCACCATGGTTGGGATCCTTTTAAACCATAGAGAGGGAAAATTTTATCTTCTTTATGGTTTTGATAAATCCACACAATGGATAGGGAAATATTTTCATTCATCATGGTTTCCCAACCATGGAGAGGGAAATTTTTCCATCACCATGGTTGGGAGAGATCCTAACCAAGGAAAGGTAAAATTTTGTCTTCTCTATGGTTTAGAGGGATCCAAACCATGGAGAGGGAAAAATTTCCCCAATGTGAAGGCAAATTTTTCCATCTCTTTGGTTGGAATACATCCTAAAAATGGTGAGAAAAAAATATATAGCCACATGGTAGGGATTCCTCCCAACCATGGAGAGGAAAAAAAATAATTTTTCCTCTCCATGGTTAAGAGGGATCTCAATCATGGAGAGTAAACTTTTTTCCCTCACCATGGTTGGAAGGGATCCCAACCATGGAGAGGAAATTTTTTCCCTCACCATTGTTGGGATCCCTCCAAACCATGAAGAGGGAAATTTTTATCCTCTCTATGATTTGGAGGACTCCTAACGATGGAGAGAACAAATTTTTCCATCTCCATGGTTTTGATGGATCCTATAATCACCTAAAAGTGGTAATTATATACTAAGAGTGTCATTTGAGTTACCCTATCCATAGGATTATGATAAATCTATTATAAATCCTTATAATTTCACTCCCAACCATTCATTAGACCTTAATCACTTACAGCCATTCAAGACACAATCCCTAAACTATAATATCTAACCCTAATCAAACTTTCCCAAAATTATAGAAAAAGTACATTAGGGCCACATGTGGGACACTACAACTACATGGCACTAGTGTCCCTAACTAGGTGTTACTGTCCTTAGACCTAACTCTTCCAAATAAATACATTTTAAAATCTGTGTTCCCCTCCTAAGGTTAGCCTAATATCATTTTACTATCCACATAAGACACAAAACCCTATAAATACAAGTCTAGTCCACCTCTATTCACTACATGGAAAATAGATGTAAGGTTTTTTCAAACCAAAAACAAATTTGCGAAAAATTAAGGTAAATTATCCATATTCTACCATAATTTCTGCATACTACCATCTATAATAACCCTAAGTCTAGTTTTCAATCATTTTAAAGCTTAAGCACATTAAAGACATCCAAGGTCACTCTCATTCTAGCATTCACTTGCACATATATCAAGCATTAGGTGGGAGAACTATATCAAACTTGATCCCTCTTCAAAGTATTGATATGTAGTTAACTCTCTACATAGCGATGTGTTGATTATGTCTAGTCCATCCTAATAACATGCTCAAATCTTTCTCATATCACATTTATAAAGAAAACTAGGGTTTGCACAAAAAATCAAGCTTTTTAGGTACAATACATAGCTAAAGGATTTAGTCTTAGAGGAATAGAACACACAGACATAGGCATAGGTGATCCTCAAAAACAAAAAAAATCCCATAAATAGGACAAGAGTACCACATTGTAGACACTACGCATATATGGTGCTACTATCTAAATTTTAAACTATTGTCTAGTGAACAAATGAATATCAAAACTCTACTTATGACACTTAGAGTTTCTTAAATCTCCAATTTCAAAACCCAAATCATCTATGACAGTATATTTTTAGCTAAGCCTATATTTCTCCTTATTTATTGTTATTATTATAAAGTTAATCAAGGTTAAATTCATTTACAAATTAGTAGATTAATTATTAAAATGTATTTAACTGATTTACACATCTTAACCCTTTAACCAAACATAAGTAACTACACATTGTAAACCCTAAAAGGTTATATCATTTGGTGAACCCACTTTACTTTGAGCATTGTAAAAAACCTAGCTTACATTTATTTCCTAATTTTGTGAAATAAATTTAGGGATGCATACTTCTAATTGTCTAATTTTATTTAGACAAGCTAGATAAATAAAATCAATTTACATTAGGGTTTCAATTTATTTTACACATAATGTAAATTATTGTAAAGACACCCTAGTTTCAAAAACCCCAACCCTAGACAATTTTAAGGTTCACATTTTCAGCAGTCACTACAAATATATCTTGCTACCATTATTATCATGATAGATGATAGAAGCCATATTTTATTTTATGGTAGAAAACTTGGCACTTTATTTGGCATGTCTATTTCTAACTATTATTAAAAAGGTACACATTTATGTTACTCTTATCATGGATTCAATTCAAGATAATCTTTTTCACATATTATTCCTCCTTCATGTGAGCCTCATTTTCTTATGCACCACTGATATATGGATCACTATGAGTTACCTTCAGTCACTACTAGATGATAGAGGACTTAGAGGACTCCTTTTATTTTGCCTCCACCTAGACCACTTGATTATCTCTGCTCCCATAACACCTCTACTACTCACCCCAAGCAAATACTAGATCCAACGGTTCAAGCTATCACTAGATGGAATAGGGTGCCTCTTTAGCCTATATAGGAGAAGCATAACCCTACCATCCCTCATCATCCCCAATAGACTACAAAAATAGATAGAGATCAGCAAAGAGAGTTTTCTATTATGGATCAGTGAGGAATACACCATTTAAAATATCTATTTTGAAACTACTTTAAAAATCAACAATCTTGAAAGATATTTTGTTTCAAACAATTAATCACACATCTATACCTCATGATACTAAACCATCATATTTCACATCTATCATGAATATTATCAAAGACATGGAGGATGTGATATATTTTTCAAATGAGGATTTACCATCAAAATTAGTGTTTGATCAAAACTTGCCACTTTTTATTCAATTTGAAATCAATAACACAATTATTAAATAAGTTCTCATCGGTAGTGGTTTAGGGCTCAATATATGTAACCTCACATCATTTCAAACCACGGGGGTTGATATAGCATATATTAAAAAAAATATAAAAAAATTCAAGGGTTTGATGACATTCTTAGATAGACATTGGGATCAATC
This sequence comes from Torreya grandis, assembly GCA_037957365.1. Lineage (NCBI taxonomy): Eukaryota > Viridiplantae > Streptophyta > Pinopsida > Cupressales > Taxaceae > Torreya > Torreya grandis. Next base: position 236,980 of record JARHVA010008436.1, read on the forward strand.
ACATTGGATATTATAGTGGGATTGAAGACATTATCTTGTTGGAGTAGACGTGTTCACACTGGCTAGTATTTTGGGCTTTTACCAAACCAATTTTGTTTCTAGATGTGTTTGCACTCGCTTTGGAGTTAAGCTCATTTTAAGAGTTTGTTAGTTGGTTTTTTGTGATAAATATTTGCATGAACCATTTTTTTGTTGTGCAAAATATTTGATTTCACTTATTGTTAGCTTGTGCAATAAATTATTTATTATACATAACAAACCTTCCTTGAATATTTATTAGGCACTCTTTATGATTATCCTAGATGATGAGAGAAAGAGAGAGCCCATAGATTGTATTATTGACCTTGAGGGAATAATGGAGTCTTGATTATACATAATTTAATTATGTATGCAATGTTAAAATGCTTGAAATTATGGTAATGGTGTTTAGGAGTGATCCTATAGTTGCATGAATGAATTTTTCATATCAAACCCATCCCTTACAACTATTGATTAGTGATTCATCTTTAATGCATCAACCATTATTCACAGGTTCTTCAAATAAAGTTTTTTTTAAGAGATCTAGTATTTCTCTAGATCGTACAACACTTTGAGGGTTTTAATTGATCAGCTCAGGCCATACACAAATCATTAGCATCAATGTTGCCTTTGTATTTATTAATTTACCTTCATCAGATATATTTTGCATTAATCCATATTACATTGCAATGTTTTGGAATGCACATGGTCAATTTGGATTTGAATTTTTCTTTAAAGCCATCATTTTGTTTTAAGGTGACTGTAAGACTATTCTAAGGTTTTTGTAGGGCCTTTAAATTAGACAACAAAATCTATATATTTTTTAATTCTCAAGGAACCAAATTTGAATTTGGAAATTCCCAAGCCATGAGGTACTTTTAAGGAATCACTTTGCTCAAATAGTTTGTGCTGAGATCCAGCCTTGTGAGCAAGTGTATACAAAGTCATCACCTTAGAAAGTAGTCCTTTATCAATTTATCCATATATCTAACTGCTACCTCTACCCATCTACACCATTGATGATGAAGAATGTGTTTTATTTACATTGGCTCTTGCATTGAGCATAGACAACTCAACTTCTTATCACTTCGACAACATAGACTAGATCAGTTATTTGAGATCTGATGGAAATTATGTTATTAGTCTGAAAAAATATTGAAAACAAGATATTGTAGCATTTGGTATTCTATTATGCATCTATCATCCATCAAGTAAATAAGTGGTGATATGAATCTCTAGACATATTGGGATTTACTTGTCAGTATATTTAAATTTTATTGATTATTTTATAACTTAAACTAGAGATGACCCAACTAATAATGGTGATTATATCATAAGTATGGCTCAAGTGTTTGATCCTTTAGTTGGAATTTGACATCCCAACAACCCTCAAATATCTTGATAGCTCAACTTAGGGATTTCATGACATTTCAACAACCCCTAGGTTCAATTCTTCTAATGCTTTTCAAATCTTTTGGCTTAGCTCATGTCCCATATTTACACTCCTTGCCTAGATTCAACTAACCTGATCTTTGCCCATAGATGCCAATCCTATGGTTACATACATTATCATCTTCATTGAATTATGTTTTGTTTAATCCCTTCATCATTGGCACCTTGATTTGTTAAACTTACCACTAGCTCCAAACTTGAATAACCTAGTCTATTTTTTTTGTAGTGGTTTCACCATTGTATTCAGTGAAATCTTGGCTACTTATACATTGACTCCACCTATTCAATGGCCCTAGTCAAACTACCACTTTAAACTCAATCCTATTGTAGGCAAAATATTTTAGTTTATTTTTTTTATTTTTTTAAACAAACTTTAAAAAGCATAATGTTAAAAATAAGTATTAAATTGATTATTTCTATACTTGAAATGGTGAAGAGGTACATTGGCTATATAAATTTTGTTAGAACCTTATTCTAAAAGCTTGTAGGTTTGAAATTTACACAAATTTTTGTATAAAGTGGAAATATTAGTAAGAGGAGAGATATTTATTTTATAGTGGTAAAAATTAAGTTAGGAAATTTTTTAAAATTAGGGTTCCTTTTTTTTGTTAAAGTGGGGATGTTTTTGTATAGAGCTTCATATTTATGGAGGGGAAATCTTTATAAGTTGGGTCATTGATAAAATGGCTCTTTTTATTAAAAAGGGAGGGGCCAATTCTTGTCACACTACTTTTTAAAGGGGGATATTAATTTTTTATTTGTTTTTTGGTATAAAAAAATATATTATAAAGGAGGATATTATAAAGAGTCAATTAGTATTTTTTCACATTCCTTCTCTTACTTGATGAAGATGGCACATGAGGTTTGGTCTGGCAAGAGGTCAGACCCCATCATAGATAAAATAAACTTGTTCTCACTCCTACTTACCTTCATTTCTTGAAGATAAATGTTATTTGCATTTGTACCCTCTTGGACCACATTGTTATCACTATCAGCACACTTTGAACACCAATAAATGCATTTTTTGGTAGATTTTGATGTCTTATTTTGAGTGTGCATTATTTTGTGTGCTACGTATTGTACTAGTGAACACATTTTGGTGGTAATAAATGCCCATCTTTGGCCTTTTGTCACCATTATTGGTGTTTTCATCTTCAAATATGGATTCTCATATGATTGAGACCCTTATTACTTAATACAACACCACATAGAAAACCAAAATGCACTTGCACTTGTAGATTGAAGGATTATGGAGAGTTGTTATTGGTGAATTTCCCATATTTTTAGATAAGGATGATATTGTATGGCTTGCATCATTTCAAAAGGAAGAAATTTTATTTATTCACCTCCATGTTTTTACTATTCTCAAACTCATATTGAGCATGCCACATCACATAAATGAGCATGGGACATTATTTGATGAGGTTACTTCACCTCCACATGCTCCTCTTTCTTTTCCTTCCTCTCATAGTGAGGATTTATCTATTGGTGACTTTGTTTCTCTAACATCTTCTCCCATTTGTGTGGGTTTAATTCTTGATGGTGATTTGCATGAGGCTCTTTGGCATCTCCTTCTCCTCCTATCAGTTCTTGTCCTCTTTCCATTGTTAGTGAGAACACATTTTCTAAGGATGAGACACTTGTATTACTTCTTCCTCTTACTCATGATGTAGATTTGATTATTTGTGGTCACTTGGATGAGGTACCTTCACCTTCTTAACTTATTAATGCACATTTTGATATAGCGGTCATTGATCCAATTTTTTTAATTTTGGCATGATTGTTGTAGTACCCTACCAAGATATAAGCAACCCATTGATCCTATGGCCTCTTTCCTAGTACTTTAGGAAGAAAATAAGAAACTCATGATGTATAATTATCTTATATGATCCTTGTTTCATGGAAAGGATTATCTAAGATGTTTTCTATGGAAGAAACTCATTATCATAAAACATCAGTCTAATACCCCATTAGGTAATTAATATGGTACACATCCACTTGATATATTTTTACAATGTGATCTACCAAATTCTAAGCAACCCATTATTAATGTTTCTCCTATTATTTCAGATGATAATTTTACATCTATTGTTGTTTCAAACTCTACACATCCCATTCTAGTTACACCTACACATATGTCTATTTATTTTAAGAACCATACCATTGGGTTTGGCTCCCACATGCTTCATTCTATGGATCACACTACTAGACTTGTGGGAATTGGGAAGCATTTACAAGGCATTGTTCACCTTATTTAGCTCATTATGTGGATTTATTGGTATGGCATTGGCTATGATGTAGGTGATTCATCTTCATTGGAATATATTGATAGAGCTCCATATTTTATTCATTCCAATGTTCATGAGGATTATGAGCTACATATGGACTCATCTTCACCTTCACTAAGACATAATAAATGTGAGATTATAGTGGTTATACATGATATACCTGACACTTCTTTAGATGTTACCTCACATTTTTATACTATAGACATTGCACCCACTCATATGTAGGCCTCTTCATCCACTCTTCATGTTCATTTGGGGTAGATTTATGATCATTCTTAGTAGTGTCAATAACATTCTTTGAGAAGAATATATAGGTGAGATTCTTCCACCACTTATCTTCTTCAACCACGTATTGTTCCTCCTACCTTTTGATGCTACTTGGTTATTTAAGCTCTTTGTTAGGTAGATCTAGGTTTTGGAGCCTACATATCTCATTTCATAGATGGCATCTACTATTGAATGCATTATGAACTTTTTTACATTACTAGGTGATATTGTTGTTGTATGGGACCTTTATTTGTAGTCAAATTGAGAGTCATGGAGCTTTTTTCATATTTATATGATCCATATTGAGCACTTTACTCTTTAGTTGTTGACTATCCCATCACCACTAGGGACATATTATTGAGATATTTGTATTTTTTCCTTTGATGTTGATAGTTTCCTTCATATTTATCATGGATTTTGATCTCCCTTTGAAGAGTAGCTAGTTTAGTGCATCCAAATTTCAACATTTAATTATTTTGTAGTGGGATTATCCCACTCATATAGATATGTTTTTGAGTCACTACACCCACTTCAAAATTATGGGGGGTGGGTGTAAACATACTAATTCAGATGTTGTGCTTCTTTCTATCCCTTGTCACATAACATTTTCTTTTGGAGACGTTCTTGGAGTGTCTATTTTGTTCAATGGGATTCACTCTAGTGACTGCACCTATTACAAGTTTGTGTTGATAATTTTTGAGTCATGATTTTTGGGTGCCTTATATCATATGCTCTCTTATTGACTCTCACTATGGTTTTACTATTTTTAGGTACCTTGCAGTGACACTGTTAATCCTTGGTAACTCTTTTTTCCTAGTTTTTTGTGATCAGTGCTTTTTTTAAAGTAAGCTTTATAGAGTGTACCAGTTCCTATTTGACTTAATAATTACAGTGACTTAACATCCATGTATTCTAGTAAGATGGACTGGTTACCATAGAGACACTTCATATTTCATTGTGATTTGTAAATGGGTACTTAATCAGGCCTAGTTATTGGGACACATTATTCTCTTTGCTTTATCTTTTCTTACTCCCCATTTTATGCTTAAGGGAGGGTGTTATAGTGGATGTGTTCATACAGGCTAGTAGTTTGGGATTTTACCAAACCAATTTTGTTTATATCCACTTAGGAGTTAAGCATATTTTGGAAGTTTTTAATTTGGTTTGTTGTGAGAAATATATGCATGAGCCATTTTTTCATTGTGAAAAATATTTCATTCCACCTATTGTTAGCTTGTACAATAAATTATTTGTTTCATGTAACAAACCTTCCTTTCCTATTTATTAGGCACTCCTTATGATTCTCCTAGATGATGAGAGAGAGAAAGCCTATGGAGTATATTATTGACCTTGAGGGAATAATAGAGACTTCATTATGCATAATTCAATTCTATGTGTAATGTCAAAATGCTTGAAGTTTTTTAATAGTGTGCAAGAGTGGTCCTATGGTTACATGAATGCATTTTGCATTCTATCATATCTACCCACATTCAAGTCATGAAAAATCATTTACATTATAATTTGCTACTATGTAGACCCTAAATACATGCTATGGAGGATGTACCTTCCACTCTTCATAGATGTGTTAAATTTATAAATGATGGGTACCCATACACATGATTAATAGATAATCAACCATTTTGATATTATAGGCTCATTAAACCTTCTACACCGAGTACATCATTAGATGGGACACCTCATGTTCTTATTGAACCCCCACCTCATTGTATTCCTATTAAGAAGATGCATAGTTATGAGGTGGGGGAGTCTAGTAAGACTATTCATACACCACCTTCAGAGCATCTTATAGCACATATACCTTCACTAATGATAGAGAACTAGCCTCTTTGAGCACATGTACCTTCTCCAATGATATAGGACCAACCTCTCCTAGTAAATACATCCTTATCTAGGATAAATGATGAGATTATCACAACCCAATTACCTTTACTTGTCAATTTAGAAGAGATAATTTAAAGGCACTTATACCTCTCCTAACACCAGTAACATCACTTCTTTAGGATTCTATAGTTATAGGATCCCATACTCAACCATAATTAGGAGAAAATCCCCTGATCCATTAGGTATATATGGTCACATCCATGAATACTAATTCAGTCATACATATTTAGGTAGGGAGCTCATATGACAGACCACACCAAACATTACAACTATTACTTGATAGGGGATCAATATTATTACCCATAATCTAACATAGATCAAGTAGCAGTTATCACCCTAGGAATGGAAACCATATTGTCATTTCCATAGACTCATAGGACATGATATAGACACATGTAAAATATTAAAACATAAGCTAAATAAATTTAAGGCTAAGGGAACTATCCAAATTATAAATCCTCCACCTCCATGGACACCACCACCACTAGTGATATAGGTTACTACAAAGATATGAGCACCAAAAAAAAGTCATAAATGACACAATAATTCATGACATGATCAATTGTGTGTGTGTGTGTGTGTGTGTGTGTGTGTGTGTGTGTGTGTGTGTGTGTGTGTGTGTGTGTGTGTGTGTGTGTGTGTGTGTGTGTGTGTGTGTGTGTGTGTGTGTGTGTGTGTGTGTGTGTGTGTGTGTGTGTGTGTGTGTGTGTGTGTGTGTGTGTGTGTGTGTGTGTGTGTGTGTGTGTGTGTGTGATAGATAGATATCTTCCACATGTGGCTATAAATGAGGATTTTGATCTTAATATTTGCACTTTGGAATTTTCAAGCCACATCAATTATTAAAAGACTAAGATACAACATGTTATACACTGTTAGGACTCCATTGGACATATTACATTATTAGTTTCATGTGGTCCTAAGGTAGCTAATATATTATTCTTAATTTTGAGTAGAGACATACATATATAGGTTACACTTGGTAGTATATGGATATGGGTGATGGAGGCTATAGTTGATTAGTTAAATATGTGCTTGACATTCACTTGTGATGAACAAATGGTTCTTATATTACATGATGAAATTGATGAGAACCATAGGTTTCATAAAAATATTCCATGGTCTAATGTGGTTTACCCTAGGACCACATGAGAGATATCTTACATAGTTGATAAGCACACCATTTAGATGCACAAACTCTAGACTCATGCCAAGGATAAAGCCCCACTAATACATATAGATTGGTATGATGATCATGATGTTGATGACTTATTTGATTTTGGATGAGCTCAGTATTCAACACTAGATAATCTTCCACCAAATCCACCATTTGATTATCCACATCCCATGGATTTGATCTTGGGTCTTTAGAAATATTACATTTTGCTTGTATTTTATTTCATTCACATTTATAGTATTTAATTTCTCTCTTTTTCTCCTTGTACATAGTTTAATTTCATATGATTTTACATATCTTATACTTAGAAAAAACAAAAACAATATAATATGCAAAATACAAAAAATAATCAAATATTTCAAAAATCCAAAAGTTTATTCATCTCAATTATACTATTTTATAGATAGTTCATATGCTAGCTATCCTAGTGTAGTTGGTTTTATCATACACATATGATTCACATGTTCTTATGGAGTGCTTGTAGATTCCAGATAGGACTCCAGTCCACTACACCAATCTAGATTAGATATCATCTACCCATTAGGGGCATTTACATTGATATAGGTTTACACATTGATACATCTACCCACTTAGGGGCATCTCTTAGATAATTTTTATAACCAAGTTTTATCTTGCATAATATGCATTCTAGTTTAAGCATTGACTTATCTTGATATTTATCATTGCTAATCATTGCTCAAAATTTTCCAACTATCACTAGTTAGACTCAGTATATATGCACCCGATATCTACATAGATTTGTATTAAAAATGTTATACATGATTTCATTTATAGTTTCTATATTAGACTTTATTATGTTTCCTATGTTTCTACCATCTTTAAGGGAATTTAAATATGCCATTTTTCCTTGCCTTATATGCCACTTCTCTATTTTTATGACTTGGACATATGCCCATGTCCCTTATGTGTGTTATTTCATGCTTCTATATGAGAACAATTGAACATGTCATTCTTCATGTCTCTATCCTAAATTTCTTGCTATTTATATATTTGGACATTTGCACATGTCTGTGTATGTCTTTCTTCTCATATTTAGTGACATGTGCTCATATCACTTGTATTTTGGCCCCTTCGCCTAGTTCTTATGTGCCTCATATGTTTATATGTTTTATTCTTTGTATTCTTCTACACCATGACACTTGTATTTACTATTACACACACACACACACCAATTTTTTGATTCCATGAGGGACAACATGCATCTACCTATCCTACTTGGGAGCTTTGTAATGCTAGATTATAACATACATCTTACATACTCTACTATTTGTCAGATACATTTATATTATGATGTTATGTTTGTACATTATATTGGAATATGATGCTATGGATAACACATTTTGTAGAGATATTTCTTTAGAGGGTAGTTATTCCATAGATTTCAGAACTACCCTCAAAAGAGGGGGAATTTACATGGTTTGGATATATTTCAGCACATAGGCTCAGTTATAAAGATTAGACTCAGGGTAGACACAAAATAAAGTAAAGTTTCAACAATCAATCTAGATCACGTAGATATCAAATCAGACAAAAAATAGCACCCAAATCAAGACACTAGCACCATATGAAACTAATATCCACTATAGGGTGCTACTATATAGTATAACTAACTTTAGGATAATCTAGTTCATTCAGACTAGCACACCAAGTATAGTACAGATTTTCATAAATACAGTCATAGATTTGGCATTTATGTTTAAATCTAGCTCAAATTCAATCATTTTAATTTAGATTAATACTATTTATTTATATTTGGGGGAATCATGCAAGGCATGATCATTCATGTATTCATATTACTACACATATTTAGCTATTTTATACTTGATTTAGATTTAATATACTTAGATACCAGATTAGGGTCATGTGTGTGGCACATAGTTTCCATATAATCATCTTCAAACATGTTGATCTAATGGAATGGAAAAATCCATGTCATTATTTACATTATATACACTTTCTATTACATTACAAGTTATCACCATTTTCATTCCTTACTCCATCTATATAGTGTTTGGCATTATTGAGTGGCATAGAGCTACATAATATACCTGAGTGCCCACAAAGTTGAATACATAGTTAGATTACTCAGTTAGATAATTTCAACACTTTGTATAGTAGAGTTACATATGCATCTAATTAACATAGGGGTAAATTATAGATTCATGGCCTATTTGAGTTCTTGAGCCACCTACATGAAAGGGTTCAACACACATACATTCTTATCCAAGCTATTCAAATAGATTAGGATCCACCAAGCAAGGGTGGGCAATGATGGAGTCAAAACTAGATTGACTTCTTGAACCAACCATATGAGGATTGAGCAAGCCATCAACTTAGTTTAAAATATTCAATTATAATATCACTATATAATTTAAAAAGTATAGGTTATCACTAGGTTTATGTATTAGTTCACATACCCAATGAGGTGTATTTATTCCTTTCCTCTCTTTTTACTCAATTATTTAATTTTAACATAGTCTTTTGATTTTGATTATCTCATTAGTAAGTACTAATTTTTGCATATTTCATTGAAGGACATTGCTTTGGATCATGTTACACATATGCTGACCCATATTCACATATTCAAACTTAGCTACATGGGCTTCACTTCTAAGGTAAGTCCAAGTACACTTATTTTTTATTTACACGTGTCACTTTGCTTTTCTATATTATTACGATAAATGGGCGAATACAATCACCTAAAAGTGGTAGTTTGATGTTAAGAGTGTCGATTGAGTTACCCTATCCCTATGCTTTACATATACCTATTATAAAGACTTAGACTTGCATTTCTAGCCATTCAATAGACCTTGTTGACTTATAACCAGTCAAAACATAGTCCTTAAATTGTCATCTCTAACCCTAATCCAAATTTCCCAAATTATACAAAAAGGACATTAGTACCACATTTGGGACACTATAGCCACATGGCACTAGTGTCCCCAATTAGGTACTACTGGCCTTAGCCCTAACTCTTCCCAATGGATACTTTTTCAAATGTGTACCCCTCTTATGTTTAGCCTAAGCTCATTTTCTTATCTACACTAAATATAAACCTATAAAAATAATTCTAACCCACCTCTATTAACTATATATAAAATATATTAAAATAACTATTCAAACCAAAGACAAAGTTACGTAAAACCAAAATGCATTATCCCTATTTTTCCATACTTTCTACATACTACCATCTATAGGAACCCTAAGTCTAGTTTTCAAGCATTCCAAAGCTCAATAAAATTATGTTAAAGTAAGGATTTTATATTTTCCTAATTTCATGGATAAGATTGCTTAGGTGTAATTGGAGTTATAATTTAACTAGATGAATATAAAGTAACTCCCCTAACTGGCTATTTTGGGTATGGTAGTTACTCTTCTATTATTATCTCTATCGCAACCTTTCTTGGGAGGATTTACTCATGAACTCCTATATATACATAACTCTTGGTGAGTTATTATTCAATTAAAGATTAGTTTTTTATTTTATCTTATTTATTTAGTATTTTCATATTTATAATTTCATTTTCTTTGAGCTGTTATGTTGAATACATGCTTGACTTATGCCTATCAATTTTTTTTTGAATTCACTTGATAAAGAGATCTTGGCATCCACTTTAGTATGGTATCTGAGCGACTTTGGTATTTAATTATCTAGTTTTTTATTTTTTTTAGTTTATTTGAAATATTGAGATTATTTACAAATAAAATCTAGTTTTCATAATCCATTTATGGGAGTTTTTTTGTCTTTGGTGGATTCACCTTTTCTACAAAACTAGTTCATTGGCATCCATTACCATAGTTTGTATGGTTTATTTGTGACTAAATGTTTAGTGTGCCTTGGTGCATTTCTATACAAAAAATTTACATGCTTCCATACAACCTCAATTATAGTCTCCTCTGTTCGGTATCAACCTATGTTTGACATCAACTAGTTCCATATGTTCGACCCTAGTTTTGAATTTATTCTAGGTAACTCATGACTACAACATTTTCACTTGTTGAGATTAATCTCATTCTTGACTAGTCATAATTACTAGTCCATATAGCCTCTATGCCAAAATCAACTAGCTTGGGCTAATGACCTCTTCAAAAATAATACATGAGTTAGTCAAGAAGCATCACAAAAGAATCCTACTATTTCAAAGGATTGAAATTTTCATCCCAAATAAATCTAAATCTATTCAATTTTGCCCTAATGTTTATATCTTTTAAAATTATTTTTTTAATAGCTTGATTAAAAATTAGGGTAAAAAGGCTATTTTTATGTTAATGCATAAGAAGATTGGTCAAGTTTAGCATTATTAGTGTATATTTTTTATTATTTTTTTTAAATAATATATTGTGAGAAATATATTTAAAAAAAAATGTTATCCATTTTTTCACTTGCTCACATTATACTGGCTTCCTTGGATGAGTCTAATTTCCTCTTTTGTTTGTAAAATCTCATCTTTTGATTTATTCCACATATTGCTCGAGATGCACTATCAGCTGAGTCTGATGTCTTTTAAGCATGTATTTTCAAATTTTTTTTGGGGGGGGGTGTTCACCATTTCATAGTTCATGGGGTGTACTATGCCTTTTTCATCACTCTTTACATTCTGCTTGTAGTTTCATTTCTAAAACAACTTTAACTTGCACTACTACTACATCTATTTTCTATACTAATGGATTTAATTCCAATCAACCCATTAACTCTATTTAAATATAATGAATGGAAAATAAAGATGACAATCATTCTAAGGAGTAAAAGTTTGTATAGAATAAACATGGGTAATGAAACTAAACCTAACATAGATGCAAAGATAGTTAAGTGGTATAACCATAGTGATGAAGCTATGGGCTATTACATCTTTTTATATCACCTACTCTTTTATTTCACTTATAGCTTACCAAATCACCTCATGATGTATGGACCATTATAGGTAAACTATTTGGGAAGTAAGATGTGATGAGAGGTCATGAGCTTGAGAATGAACTCATTAGTCTAAGTCCTTGAAAATTTGACACCCTGCAATATTTCTTCACTAATTTCAATTCCTTGAGATTGAAATTGAAATAATTTAGGGTAAATAAAAATGATGACCAAAATGTTCTTTCTTTACTCTATAAACTAGGTCCTAACTATTCAATATTTGTATCTACTTTTCATGCCACTAAAAGTGTTTAGGTCACTACATGGAAAATACCCTCTTTAAATGATTTCATTGTAGATGTAACTATGGAGCAAGATAAGTTGATTCATATGGGCACATTGAATTCCACAAACCCTCAAGCCCTAATTGTTGGGAATGGGAAAGCAAAGACTTAAAACAAAGAGAAGAATAATAAGGATCAAGAGAATATGAAAGAATCAACCTTTGCTAAAACCAACATTGAAACCTCCTCTTCCAATGGAAAAATTAAGAAAGAGAAGGCTAAGTGTGCCTATTGTAATAAAAATTGGTTTGATAAAAGTAAATGTATGAATAAGTAAATAGATCACCTAACTCATCTCCTAGAGGAGAATAACATAGGTGTTATTGAGTCCATCAAGCAAGATTCATCTACCCAAGATTCTACTAAGTCAATGGGAAATAGAAATAAAAGGGAAAGGCTCTTTTAGTAGTTGTAACTTTAACATCTTCATGGGTCATGAAATAAAGTGCTTCTCACCACATGGGCTCTTCACTAGTTGAGTTTTCTTCTTTAGATCCTTGTAGCATGTCTTCTATTAGTTTGGGTGATTAAACTTCAATACTTGTTTGAGGGAGAGGGTTTATTAAAATGGAAGGAGGAACATTCAATAATATTCTAAGTTCCCCTTACATTTTAGCCAATCTCCTATCAATGCAACAAATCACTCGTATCATCAAAGGCATGAGGTTTGAAATTTTATTAGATTCAATTATCATCAGAGAGT
>JARHVA010008436.1:255000-377500 GCA_037957365.1 Torreya grandis
TCTTAAAGGTGCCCCATGCTAGATGAATTAAGGGTGAATGAATATGTTATGGCCAAAAAGTAAGGTTTTGATCATAATAATCATGAAGGCTCTAAAATAATGAAATCAAAGATGATTTTTATACTTGTAAGAAGAGGTGTATGTGAGTGTTGAGGAGCATAGAAAAGAAGAAAGGGTGGGTGCATAATGGATGGGTTTTAGAGAAGATAAGATTGATGATTATGTGTATGACTTGTAGGTCATATTTTTGATGTAAGAATAGAGCTCTTATAGGTTTGAATATTGAGGATGAGTGAAGAGGTCTAGAGTCACCTAAAAGGACGTTTTATATGCCTTGAGTATGCGTGAAGGATAGATGATGTCTGTGTGAGATTAGTGGTTTATTTGATAGGTATATCAGAGTGTATACTATGTACTATGCATAGTTAAATATATTTGATATATATTATATATCCATCAAATTGGCAGGCAATTAGTGATCAAGAGATGCTCATTTTATAGGTGTTGGGAGGGTGTTCAACATCTAATTCATAAGGACTTGATCATTTTAGGGGTAGGTGCTCCTTATGAAATAGGTGTTTCACTAAATCCATTTAGAAGGACTTTATCAATAAGTGGTTATAAGGACTTGATCATCCTAGGGGAAAATTCTCCTTGTGAAATAGGTGTTTCACCAAATTATAGTTAGAAGGACTTGACCAATCATATGTTTGTGATCATCTTATAGGGAAAGTATTCCATGTGTTTGTAGGCTTGAGAGTGGGTTTTATTCCCCAAGAGGTTTTCCCACATAGATCTTATGTTGTGTGTGTGATATTGCATTATCTTCATTATTCATTACTATAAACATCTTGTATGCTTCATGAATGATTGTATTGAATGCTTAAGTGTTTGAGGGTTTTGAAAATTGAATTTGATTGTTTGTCACCACTAATTCACCCCTAGTTTTTTGACCTATAAAAATTGGTATGAGAGAATGTCCTTCTTACAAGTTTAACACCTTGAAGGTGATCAAAGGTATAATGGTTGACAAAGAGACTGTGGCTTGTATTCAAGACAAACTAGTATGTGTTTTATCAAATGTCAATACAAACATGGATGATGTGAAGATGGAAGTGAAAGATATAGAAACAATATTCAAGAATATATAGGTCATGATGGATAAAGGTCTCAACTGATCCATAAATTAGGTAAATTATTTCTAAAATGGATACTAAATTCTCAATTCCCTGAATATAATAGAATTAGATGCAGAATCTAGGAATGAATTAAATAATCAAAAACCTTTATATATTCATTTCCCACATTTAAAATATCCTTAATTTTGTGTCAATTACAACTTCCCATATTTATTTATAGTATTCTATCAATTCATTTGCAACTGAATTAAAATAAAACACAAAATAAACTAAAATGGGATAATTGACACAAAACATGATAATGTAGTTCACCCATCATTTGGACTATGTCTCCAAGATTACTTAATTGCAATTTGATCCATTATAGAAGATCTAAATATACAATTAATAACTCATAAAAAAATGGATCTTAAAATCCTGTAAGGTAATGCTAAAATTTGAAATTAAAGGCTCTAAGGCTCTAAAGTAATCACCCTTCACCAATAGAATTTATATTTCTTCTCCATGCATATGGTCAATAATTATCCATTTAGAGTATTTGTTAAACTCTAAAAAATAGGCAATAATAATAAATATGAGTAATAAAAAATCAAGTGTCTCTAGTTTTTATTTTGACCTACAACTCTAATAGTAACCCTACAACTATATACATCCCTTTAAGATAACTAGTCTTAAAACAAATAAAGGAAATAAAAATAGTACAATCACAGGTCTCTATATCAATACATAACCACAATACATATTTTTCTTATATAAAAGGAAATACTCTACTTGGTCTCTGTCAATATCATCTTGATTAGATATTCACATTACTTCCTTTCTTGGTTTAAAGGCCATATAAGTAGAAGTAAATGTAATTATAACCTCCTTACCAATGTTTATGGCCTCCTCCTAGCTTAGCTTGGTCTATATGTAAATGAACTCCTTTGCTCAATTTTAAAAAACCTTCTATGAACATCATATAAACCAAAATCAGTTTCTCTATTCTTTGCCTATGGCTCCAAAAACCTTATCAAAATAATAAAAGCATCCTTATTATCTATTCAAGACTATGTTTGATCTATAGCCATATACTTAGGTCTATAGCTCATCTCATCTTATCTCAAGTGACTTATTGCAAATATATATATGCCTTATAATGTGATTCATGACCTGAAAACATTTGTCATTCACCTTGGTCCATAAACATTGCTAAATAGGCAAACGTTCTCTTCCAATGTTCTAGATACATTAAGAATAGAATGTACACAGTCTATATCAAGATTCTTGAGGGAAGTATTTATCGATATGACTAAGTCTATTCTCTTCAAACCCAATTCATGATGGACTACCCCATTATTTCCTTGGCCCTATTTGAATCTATAGACAAATAGGGATCTATTCGATGTAAGCTCCATCTTAGCTTATCACTGCTCATACTCTAATGGTAATCTTTAAATGGGATAATTATCTATTTTTTATCAAAAAATGAATACCAAGTCTTAATCTACTACATTTGTGTAACATATATGGTTAATCTATTGCATTTTTTTGTTGTTATCTAGTTCATGGTATTCATTTGTAAATAGGTTTGAGCTACTCAATTCAGCTAAATAAAAGATCCCAATTCATGATTGTATCTTCATTCAAATGATAAGCCTTTCCTCCATCTAATGCTTTCATGGAAAAATGTCATTCAAATGGAAGCCTCAACTAAATAATATAAGGTGATCCCCATTCAATTTTTACATGGATATCCTCCCTTAACATTTCTTTTGCCCCAATCTTGAACAACCTTGTCAAATAAGTGATAGAATCGATTCTAGCCTATCCATCCTAGAAGTTTCTATCTCTAATGTCTCCAAGCCATCCCAATTAAAACTCATGTCCACCTGATGGATTTAACTAAAAATGAAACCTTCCATCTTGTTCTCTTGTAGCTTGGTTTTATAAAATGGACCTCTTTAGTGGCTCAGCCTCGGTAAAATTGGTCATCCCAATGCTACACCATGGCCATAACCCATAGCCTCTACCAATAAGACTTGCCTAACATACCACATCCACCTTTATTTTATTCATCTCTTCAATTATGCTTGAATTCTATTCATACAGGTTGGTCCAACAACATTTTAATGAAAATGAGATTATTATCCCACATATTTGGGATAAAACATTAGAAAATATTTAAATATACTAGTGACAAATAGAAAGCTTATGGTTGTGGCTATGTCTCTCATCTTTTGTAAAAGAATCTCCACATGGTGCCTTGGGTTGGTTTTGATACTTGGTTTGAAACTTGAGTTGGCTATTGAGTTGCTACTTGAGTCAAGTTAATAAATGAGTTGATACTTGAGTTAGATTGCCATGTTGATTTGGACTCAGGTCGAGTTGGACTCTGATTTGGGTTGTCATGTTAAGTTGGACATTGATTTGGTAATTAAACTCAATATGTGTGTGTGTGTGTGTGTGTGTGTGTGTGTGTGTGTGTGTGTGTGTGTGTGTGTGTGTGTGTGTGTGTGTGTGTGTGTGTGTGTGTGTGTGTGTGTGTGTGTGTGTGTGTGTGTGTGTGTGACTTGCAAAATAGAGGGTGTGGTGGCGGGCACCATGGTGTCTTAAGGACCCACCACATGGGCCTCTCCAATTTCTCTTCATCATACCATGTGTCATAATTAGAAGCATACAAATAATTGTATGATAAATAAATAATAGTGTAATTATGAAATTAATAAAACACCTTTAACATACATGATGACAAAGACCCCCTTTGATATAAAAGTGGGCTCCACTAGCTACAATCTCCATAGCTGGCCATTTTAATTACCAATGAAAATGGTTACTATAACCCTCTGGATCAAACCTCCTAATAAAGATACTTTTGTTCTCCAAAAGTCCAAATACTCCCTACCTCTACTAAATAGTTCTTTACACGACATCAACATATGGAAAAATTCAAGAAGTCAGCTATGCAACTACAATTTTAATTTGTATATGGAGAATAAAATAAACTCTATATTTATTCTACCAAATGACCTATTTATCTAAAATAATCATAATATCTAGTAGCTTCTCTTAACCCTACATTTCATAAAGGTTAAGGTATTTTCCTTGTTATCAACATACACAGGAGGAACAATTCGTGTTTCATACACTTATAGGATTTACAAAAAAATACACATATGTATACTTGCATTACAAACATTAACCATATATGGGTCTTAAACAATACTCCTACATGATGTATATGAATAACATACATGTGAGTACAAACATTTTGAAATACAAACATTGCCCATAATAATGTGGGACTTAAACATATATGCACCATATAAAAATTTATAATACATTTGTCTACCCTAAGGTAGCTAATGCAAAATATAATACCTAAGAATATAAAGGGAGCTATAAACAATAAAATTAACTATTGTGTTCCTCAAACTAATTATCAAATCCTTCCTTGTACCTATCAAAATCCATTGCCAACATGGATAAATTTTCCTAACAAGAGCTTCATTAAAAACTCACAAATCTACAAGTAATTATAGGTAAATATCATATAAAGATGAGAAGAAAACCAATTATTTTAAACCTATCTCAAGGTTTCCTTCACCATATAACTACTCCCTAATTCATACCTCCACAACTCATCCAACTGAGTTAGTTTCCAGAATCTTATCACAAAGAAAAACTCAAATAAGAGATATCAATATGATCCCTCCACAATACTAGGATTACCAAATTCCCCTTTCTAAATCAAAATAGTTAGGAAATATCAGAAATAGTGTTTGAGGAGTAACTAAGCATACTATTCTATTCTATAGTTATGATTTATCGACTATTCAAATAAACCATTTAACCAATAAGGGTTGTTTCCTTTTCATGGTTTTCAAAAATGGATAGTAGTGGTTTGATCTTTTCAACTCTATCTCAAAGAGTTGTATGATCCATGCTATATTATTAAAAGTCTTTTAAAAACAATTCTACATAAAGGAATGTTTTACTTAAAAAGTAACCCACACAAAGGTTATCCTAACATCAAGGACTTAAACCACAACTGTGCCATATATAGTTACACTAAAAATAACTCATACATCTTTGAGAACTATGGAATGCACCTATTGATTACTGGCTAGTATATTGTTGGTATCTTAAACAACTTCCTGTTTGCACCTTGAAACTCTTAAAAATATATGAGACATACCAATATATGAACTCGTTAAAAGCTCAAAACTCAAAGTGCAAAAACTTGTTCAATACTGAACAATGCCTTATTGTCATTTCCATATCTTACCATGGAACTGGGTTTTTCACTTTTTCCTATCATAAAGGACATAAGAATCCATAATATGATTAATAGTAAAAAATATAAAGGATTCACATTTGGTTATCAAAGATAAAAAATATTACGTCAATACCAATATGAAATCAAATTACAATCATACCTCAATTTATACTTTATGTAAGATTGGTAATCGAATTGAAACTATTTCTTCTTCGAGATGCATTACTAAAAATGCCTTACACTTTATCTGAATGCTTCTCAAGGAAGAAATATTGTTCCTTTCACAACACCATATCACACCTCAAATGACCATGTATTTTGTTCTTCATCCATGTTGATCTTGTAAGGCTAGTGGTTCCAGAACTTAGCTATTAGAATCTTATCTTCTTCAAACAAATTGGAACACCTTCCAATTTCCCTTTACACTAGCCTTCCCACATGGTCAACTCAAATAAAAGAATCATAAAACAATAATATAATAAAAGAATCTAAACTAAAGTATATAACAACTGAAGCAAGGTCCTATAATTATTTTCTCTGATACTAAATTTGATCCATAAACTGGGTAAATAGTTTTTCAAATGAATACTAAATTCTTAATTCCCTGAATATAATAGAACTGGATGCAAAATCTAGGAATGAACTAAATAATTATAAACCTTTATATATTCATTTATTTCATTTAAAAACTCCTTTATTTTGTGTCAATTACAACTTCCCATATTTATTTATAGTATTTTATTAATTCATTTATAACTGAATTAAAACAAAACATAAAATATACTAAAATGGGATAATTGACAAAAAATGTGATAACAGAGTTCACCTATCATTTGGGCTACATCTTCAAGATTTATTAAATGAAATCTGATCCATTATAAAATATGTAAATATATAGTCAATAACTTACATCAAAATGGATTTTAGAAACTTGTAAGGTAATGCTGAAATCTGACAATGAAGGTTTGAGGCTATGAAGCAATCATCCTTCATCAACAACATTTATATTTCCTCTCCATGCATATAGAAAATAATTATCCATTCAAAGTATCTGTTAAAATCTGATGAATGGGTAGTAATAATAAATAGGAGTAATAAAAAAATAAGAGTATCTTTGGTTTTTGTTCTAACTTACAACTCCAATAGTAACCCTACAACTGTATACATCCCTCCAAGACCACTAGTCTCAAAACAAATAGATGAAATAAAAATATTGCAATCACAAGTCTCTATATCAATACAAAACCACAATACACATTTTTGTTATCTATAACATAAAAGGAAATATGATACTTTGTCTCTATCAATATCATCTCAGTTAGATATTCACATTACTTAAATTCTTGGGATGAAGGCCATATAAATAGAAGGAAACACAAGTATAACCTCCTTACCAATGTTTATGGCCTCCTCCTAGCTCATCTTGGTCTACATTTAAATGAACTCCTTCTTTGGTCAATATTAAAAATCATTCTATGAACATCATATAAAATTGACTCAATTTCTCCATTCTTTGCCTATGGCTCCAAAAACCTTGTCAAAATAGTGAAAACATCATTATTATCTATTCAAGATTGTGTACATTTGTAGCCATACACTCAGGTTTATAGCTCATCTCATCCCATCTCAAGTCACTTCTTACAAGTGTGTGTGTGTGTGTGTGTGTGTGTGTGTGTGTGTGTGTGTGTGTGTGTGTGTGTGTGTGTGTGTGTGTGTGTTTGTGTGTGTGTGTGTGTGTGTGTGTGTGTGCGTGCGCACGCGCGTGTGCCTTATAGTGTAATTCATGACCCAACACTATCTATCATTCACCCTAGTCCACAGACATTGCTAAATAGGTGAAGGTTCTCTTTTAATGTTCTAGAGGCATCAAGAATAGAACATACATATAGTCTATGCCAAGATTTTTAAGGGAATTATTTATCAATATGACCAAGTCCATTCTCTTCAAACCTAATTCATGATGGACTACTCCATTATTTCCTTGGCCTTGTTTAAATCTATAGACAAATAGGGATCTATACAATGTTAGATCCATCTTGGCTTCTCATTGCTCATACTCTAATGGTGAGCCTAAAATGGAATAATCATCTCTTTTTATATCATGAAATAGACACCAAAGCTCAATATACTATGTCTATGTAATACAGATACTCAATCTACTACATTTTTATGTTATTATCTAGCCCATGGTATTTGTTTATAAATGGTTTGAGATACTCAATTTGACTAAATAAAAGAACCCAATTCATGACTATCTCTTCATTCAAACAATGATCCTTTCCTCCATCTATTTATTTCATGGATGAAGGTAATTCAAATGGAAACCTCAACTAAATAATATAAGGTGATCTTCATTTGAGTTTTACATGGATATCCTACTGTAACATTTCTCTTGCCCCAAGTTTGAATAACCTTGTCAAATAGGTGATAGAATCAATTCTAACCTATCCATCTTGGATGTTTCTATCTCTAATGGATCCAATCCATCCTTATAAAAACTCATGTCCACCTGATGGACTTAGTTGAACATGAAACCTTCCATCTTTTTCTCATGTAGCTTGATTTTCTAAAACAGACCTCTTCAATGGCTCAGCCTTACCAAAATTAGTCATCCCAATGCCATGCCTTGGACATGGCCCATGGCCTCTACCAATAAACTCTAACTAACATACCATTTCCACCTTTATTTTATTTGTATCTATAATTACACTTGCATTTTATTCATGTGGTCTGGTCCAACATCATTTTAATGAAATTGACATTATTATCCCACATGTCTAGGATAAAATGTTAAAAAGTCTTTAAATAGACTATTGATAAATAGAAAGATCATGGATGTGGTCAATTCTCTTGTATTTTTCTAAAATATCTTTACATGGTGATGTGGGTTGGTTCGGGTAGTTGGTTTGAAACTTGAGTTGGCTATTGAGTTGGCACTCAAGTCAAGTTGATAAATGAGTTGATACTCAAGTCAGATTGCCATGCTGAGTTAGACTTGGGTCATGTTGGACTCAAAGTTGGGTTGTCATGTTAAGTTGGACTTTAAGTTGGTAATTAAACTCCACATATATATGTGAATTGGAAAATAAAGGGTGTGGTGATAGGCCACATGGTGGCCTGAGAACCTACCATGTGGGCCTCTCCAATTGCTCTTCATCCTACCATTTGTCACAATTAAAAGCATAAAAATAATTATATGATATATAAATTATAGTGTGTTTTTAGAAATAATAAAACACCATTACCGTACATAGTGGTAGATCCCCCCTTTGATATAAAAGTGGGATCCACCCGCTATGATCTTCATACCTGGCCCTTTTAATTACTAATGAAAAAGGTGACTATAATCCTCCAGATCATCAACAAGAAGATGGAACAATTGGAAAATAAAGTCATGACTTAGTCAGATGTGCTCTTATCCAGGACAAAATGGATTTTAGCTCCACCAAAAGGGTCAACAATGAAAATTCATGGATCAGTAATGGTCAAGAGAAAGGAAGGTCAAATATGAACAATGTCTTCAATGGGTATTGCTTCTCCTATAATAAATTTTGTCATAGATATAAGGATTGAGATTTCTCTCCAAAGATAAAAGTGGATCTCATATTCTATAATTATAACCAACAAGGTCATATAGCCAAAAACTATAAAATAGCTTTTTGGAAAAAGGATATACAAGTCATTGCCACCATCAAATAGTTTGAGACTAAGTCTAAGATTGAAGAAGAAAAGAAGTAAAATTCAAGAAGTCCAATGAAAGAAGACTCAATGTTTATTCAAGAAACCTTTCATACTGAATAAGATGGCAATAAGAGATGTTTCATAGATAGTGGATTCTCAAATCATATGATAGGAGACAAGATCAAGTTTATCTCTCTCAAGCAGACCAACCTAGGTTCAGTCAGATTTTGTGATAACAAATCTACTAACATAGTTGACAAAGGTACTATGAGTTTGGACAATGGTCATACTAGTATTGAGAATGTCTTATATGTAGAAGCTTTGAACCATAATATTTTAAATGTGATCCAAACGTGTAAGGAAGAAAATGTTCAACCTTTTCATGATGATGTATGTGAAGTAAGAAAGACAAAATTTAGAAAATTACTTAAAAATATTTATAAAATAGATAACATGTATGTATTCCATGAATATAAGAAGGAGGAGTGATTCATGATTCAATTGGAAGAAAGTTAGCTTTCGCATAGAAGTCTTGGACATATAAATTTCGATAATATGGTAAAGATCAATTCAAAGGGGTTGGTAAGGCATATGCCCAAGATTTATAAGATTTCTCATTCTCTTTGTATGGCATGTCTTCATCGGAAGCAAACCAAAAGAAGATACAAATCCAAGGAGTTCACTAAAAAACCATTAGAGTTGATCCACACTAATCTATGTAGAACTATAAGAACTCAAAATATTCAATGTAATAGCTACTTCATGCTTCTCATTGATGATTTTACTAGGATGACTTGAATATTTTTTCTTAAAGAAAAATTAGAAACTTTTACAATATTTATGGTATTCAATGTTCTTGTGTAAAATCATAAAGGGTCAAATATCAAGTGTGTAAGATCAAATAGATTAGGTGAGTTTTGGTCTCATGAATTTGATTATTTATGTGAGAAATAAGGGATAAGGAGACAATATTATATAGCTAGAACACCACAATAAAATGATGTTGTTGAAGGGAAGAATAGGGCTATTTAAGAGATGAGTAGAGCCATGCTTCAAGGTTAAAAATTATTAGATGGTTATTGAGAAGAGGTAGCTAACACTTCAATTTAAATCCTAAACAGGTGTTAAATCAGAGTAAATGGTGATAAGACTTCTTATGAGTTATGGAAGAATAGAGAAACTAATGTCAAACATTTTAGAGTGTTTAGGAGTAGGTGCTTCATCAAAAGACATGAAGATAATCTTGGAAAATTTGATTCAAGGTGTGATGAGTTAATCTTCTTAGGTTACTCTTCTATCAGTACTACCTATAGGTGATTTAATAAGAGACTTCACAAGATTGTTGAATTTTTAAATGTAAGGATAGATGAGATAAGTAGAATTAATAAGACAAAATTGTAGGTAAAGTGACTCAATTCATAATTCTATTACAAAAAATGATGACTTATTTGTTCCAAAAAATGATGAAGATGAAGAGGAATACGAAAGATAAGACTCTAAATCTCCATCTATAAGAATTTAGAAAGATCATCCAATCTCTCAAGTTATTGGAAATGTTAGTGCAAGTTTGCAAACTAAAAGGAAAATATTGATCAATAAAAATCAACAAGATTCAACTTTATTAGCCATGATTGAACCTAATGTTAGGTTGTGGAGCTAAAAGCTTCAACTATGTAGATGAAAATAAAAGGTTGTTGAATTCCCAGAAGTACCGACGTCGGCAGTATGACTGATGTCAGTCAAGATGAATGCAGAAAGCAACCGGTGTCGGCAGAGAGTCGGTCGACATCGGTCAGCACTAGTTAGATAGGGACCGACGTTAGTCACCTGTGTGTTTCAGAACTGTTTGTTGCACGAATAGTTAGTTTGTTGAACTAAGTGTTTGCATGTAAAGGCTATTTCAAGTCTTGAGTTGCGTGTCTATTATTAGTAAATTAAGAGTCTAAGTTATTATTTAAGTCTGAGATCTATTTATAGACCCATTGGCATGTATTGTAATTATGAGCTAGAAAGGAAGGCAAGGAAGATCCTTCCATTGTAAGATCATTGAGTTGCAGGTTGTTGCAAGCTCATAGGAGATCTACATGTGTAAGTATGGTATGTTGAATTTTAGGTTACAAGTTCATGGGAGATCTACTTGAAGTACTTTAGAGTGCTTGGTGTACTGGCAGGGTTATTACTGACTGGTTGGAGAGGTGAACACCAATTCTGTGTTTGAGTTGTGTGTTGGGACTATTTTTGGTAGGGGAGTGTTTTGAAGAAGAATTACTATACACTTGAGGTGTGGCAAGCCTCTGTAAGGTGGAAGAGCGTAGCATCTCTTTATTGTATTCTTTTCTATACAAATATTAATACAAGATAGTGTATTGTCTCTCATATTCTATTTTATTGGTGAATTTTAGTTACTTGTACTTCTGGTATATTTTCACATATTTAATTGCTTGTATTTGGTAATCATATTGTGCTCTTTTTGAGGAGCAAGATCCTAATAAGTGGGATCAGAATAGGTGTGTTGTTCTTGGATTCCCTGACAACTGGTATCACAGCTTTTGGTTGGGATACTAATAGGTTGGATTAGATTTGGTTAGTGTGTGTTGATTATAGGTTACTCATAGGGGTTTCTATTTGAGTGGGAGTAGAGCAATGGCAAAATAAAGTAGACTACGAATGGAGAAGTTTAATGGCAAGAACTATCAATTATGGAGGATGCAGATTGAAGATTATTTGTATCAGAAAGATTTGTACTTACCATTGGGTGGGGTTGATTGCAAGCCCCAGGATATGAAGGATGAAGAATGGGAGGTTCTTGATCGGAAGGCTCTGGGATCTATAAGGTTGAGTCTTGCATCATCTATGATTTCTAACTTATCACATGCGAAGATAATGGTAGAGTTGATGGAATCTTTGGCAAATTTATATGAAAAACCCTCAGCTTCGAATAAGGTATTTCTTATGAAGCAATTATTTAATTTGCAAATGTTCGAAGGTGGATTTGTACATAGTCATCTTAGTGATTTTTATGGTTTGGTAAACTAGTTAAATTCAGTCAATATTGTTTTTGATGATGAAATTAAGGCTCTCTTAATCTTATGTTCATTACCTGAAAGTTGGGAAAGCTTGGTAATGGCAGTTTTTAATACTGCGTCTGCTTCAAAAATATTCAAAGTGGATGATATTGTGAGTGTGATCTTGAATGAAGAGATTCACAGGAAAATCACAAGTGAATCATCAGGGAATGCTTTGAGTGTTGAAGGCAGAGGAAGGCAAAGAGATAAGATAGAGCGTGGGAGATCAAGGTCAAAGATAGGCAGGAGATCCAAGTCCAGGTATGGCAGAATAACCTGTTGGAAATGTGGAAAGCAAGGGCACTTAAAGAGAGATTGTAGGTTAGGTGAAGATTAGCATGAAGGACATGAAGAAGAAGTAGATGTTATAGAGTTCATTGCACAGGATGCTCTGGTATGTTCTTTGGATAAAGTAGAATCTTGGGTTTTAGATTTTGGTGCCTCTTTTCATGCATCCCCAAATAGGGAATTTTTCATGAGTATGTCCAGGGAGACTTTGGAGAAATTTGTTTAGGGGATGGTAAGCCTTGTTAGATGGTTGGTAAAGGGAAAGTGAAGCTGAAATTGCAGACAGGTAACACATGGGTGTTAAAGGAGGTCATGCATGTCCCAGTTCTAGAGTGGAATTTGATTTATGTAAGAAGTTTGGGTGATGAGGGTTGCATAGTAACTCTCACAGCAGACTCTTGGAAGGTTACCAAGGGTGCACTTGTTGTAGCAAGAGGTAAGAAAGTAGGTACGCTTTATCTATCTACTTGTATTACTGATTCTCTTTCTAGGTTATCTACTTCAGCTGTAGATTCAAAGATGTGGCTTAATAGGCTTGGTCACATGAATAAGAAGGAGATGCATGTTCTTGAGTCAAAGGGTATGCTTTCAGATTTGAAGAGCATAGATCAAGGTTTCTATATGCAGAAGAAGAAAGTGACATTTCTTGAGGAATCTGATGTTAGTGACAAGAATAGGAAAGCCTTGGTTTTCAAGGAGAAGGTGATGGATAGAGTTCAGCACAAGGGGTAAAAGAATTCTAAGCAGAGCAAGGGTGATTTGGATAAGGGTTTGATCCAAAAGAAACTTATGGGTAGAAGTCAATTCTCACAAGCAAAACACAGAGACCGACGTCAGCTAGAAAATTGATGTTGGCATCTAGACAGGGACCAATGTCAGCTATGTACAGCCAAATGTCAGTGACTCTGAGTAGATAAACACCAGCATTGGCAAGGGGGAACCGACGTCGATGATGAGACAGTCACAGGGAACCGACATCGGTCAGGTGCAGACTAAGATGTGACTGGCATCAGTCACTGAGATGGATTTTGGGTGGATAGCAAGCTGTCAAGGAGTCTCAAGCACCCATATGGAGGACTTAAAGGGTAAGTAAGCCTCAAATTTGTCATTTCCCTTGTTTACACTACTTATTGCTCACTTATGGTAAAGAACCAGGAAGTTATTAAAGAAGCAAAATAGGTAGATCCAGGAAACAGTGGGAGCTTGGCATGGATGAAGGATGTGATTCCTTGGAGGACAACCAAACAGGTGTTTTTGGTGGAGTTGCTAGCTAGAAGTAAGCACTAAGAGACGAATGGATGTTTAGGATGAAGAAGAGCGGAAATGGACATGTGAGATAGAAGACCAGGGTATATGGTCTTGAGTAAGCTGTAGGGCAATGGAGGTTTGATCATTGTGTTTCTCTTTACCAGGTTGGATAATATTAGCTACATTATCCTATTACTGTATGATGTGCTTATTGCAGGGTTACATATACAAGGAGTTGTTGAACTAAAGGTAAAGCTAGTTTAGAAGTGTGTCATGAGGAATCTGGGAGCAACATGATTCTTTGGCATGAGTGTGTTTTAGAGACATGGAAGGTCACAGGTTGACTTTGTTTCAGGATGATTGTGTGAGACCGGTTAGCACACCGATGGTTGGACAGTTCACAGAATAGTGTCTTGATTCACATAATGAGGTTAAGTGCATGGTATATATTAGACTTGAGTTTTCCCAAGCAGTGGGAGTTGTTACAATTTTGGAGCCAATTTGGGAAAGAAACATTGGAGGGTAGTTCAGTGGATTCTTAGAGGTACCAGCAGTAGGTGCACATGCTAAGTAGGGTCAAGTTATTTTCTACATGGGTTTGTAGATATGGATGTGGCAGGTGATTTGGATGATAAAAGTGCACCATAGGTTTTGTGGTGGTTGGTCTTCAAGAGTGATCTTAAAGAGGGATACAGAGCCAAGGGAACAAACTAGATGATGTATAGGTACATGTATAGTTGTAGTTATTTATCTCCAAGTGGGAGATTGTTAGGTTGTGGAGCTAAAAGCTTAAACTATGCAAATGAAAAGAAAAGGTTGCTGAAGTCCCAAAAGTACCGACATCGGCAGTATGACTGACGTCAGTCAAGATGAATGTAGAAGGCAACCAGCATCGGCAGGGAGTCGACCGACATCGGTCAGCACCAGTTAGATAGGGACTGATGTCAATTACCTGTGTGTTCCAGAACTATTCATTGCACGAACAATTAGTTTGTTAAACTGAGTGTTTGCATGTAAAGGCTATTTTGAGTCTTGAGCTATGTGTCTATTATTAGTAAATTAAGAGTATAAGTTATTGTTTAAGTTTGGGATCTATTTATAGACCCATTGGAATGTATTGTAATTATGAGCTAGAAAGGAAGGCAAGGAAGATCCTTCCATTGTAAGATCATTGAGTTGCAGGTTGTTACAAGCTCATAGGAGATCTACATGTGTAAGTATGGTCTGTTAAATTGCAGGTTGAAGGTTCATGGGAGATCTACTTGAAGTACTTTAGAGTGCTTGGTGTAATTTCAGGGTTATTACTGACTGGTTGGAGAGGTGAACACCAATTCTGTGTGTGAGTTGTGTGTTGGGACCGTTTTTGGTAGGGGAGTGTTTTGAAGAAGAATTACTGTACACTTGAGGTGTGGCAAGCCTCTGTAAGGTGGAAGAGTGTGGCATCTCTTTATTGTATTCTTTTCTATACAAATATTAATACAAGATAGTGTATTGTCTCTCATATTCTGTGCTATTGGTGAATTCTAGTTACTTATACTTCTGGTATATTTCTGCATGTTTAATTGCTTTTATTTGGTAATCATATTGTGCTCTTTCTGAGGAGCAAGATCCTAACAAGTGGGATTAGAACAGGTGTGTTGTTCTTGGATTTCTTGACACCTAAAACATTCATAGAATATATCAAAGATGAAAGTTGTAATGGTGTAATGGATGAATAACTTGATCAAATAGTAAAGAATGAAACATGGGATTTAGTTCCTAGGCTAAAAGATAAAAATGTGATAGGTACCAAGTGGGTTTTCAAAAATAAGATGAATTAGAAAGTATAAGTCATAAGGAACAAAGATAGATTTGTGTAAAGGATATGTTCAAGTTGGAGGATTATATTTTGATGAGACTTTTGCTCCTATGGCAAGAATGAAAGAAAATAGACTCTTCTTGGCATATGCAAGTTTTAAAGGTTTTAAGGTACATCAAATGGATGTGAAATCTGCATTCTTGAATGGAAACTTAGAAGAAGTCTACATTGAGCCACCTAAAGGATAATTCATGTCAAATAATGAATATTTTGTGTGTAAACTAAAGAAGGATCTTTATGGTCTTAAGCAAGCTCCTAGAGGTTGATATGATAGGTTAGATAAGTATCTTTTGAGTCAAGGTTTAAAAAAAGGGTAGTTGATAGTAATTTATACATTAAGATAGAAGGCAATCATCAATTGATAGTGGTTATATATGTTGATGACATAGATTTTGGATCTAAAAATGATAATATGAGTAAAGAGTTTGTAGATACTATGAGAACTGAGTTTGAAATGTCAATGTTGGGAAAAATTTCTGTTTTCTTAGGATTGTATATTAACCAACTTGATGCAAGGATATTCATTTAATAAGCTAAAAATGTCAAGGATATGCTAAGGAAGTTTGACATGATGGATTTTAATCCAATGGGTAATCCAATGATCATAGGATGCAAGTTAAGTAAACTAGATGACTAATCAAAATTTGATCAAACCTTGTATAGATCCATGATTGGAAGTATTTTGTACTCTACTACTTCTAGGCCTGATATCATGCAAGTAGTTGGTTTTGTAGGAAGGTTTCAAGATAATCCTAGAGAATCTCACATGAAAGCAGTCAAAAGGATCTTGAGGTATCTTAAAGGCACCATAGAGTATGGTTTATGGTGTCTTAGGACTAAAGAATTCACTTTCAAATCATATATTGATGTAGATTGGGTAGGATGTGTGGATGATAGGAGGAGTACCACTAGTGGGGTCTTCTTCATGGGAGAATTTTTGGTGTCTTTTCTATGTGAGAAGAAAGCATCAATGTCTCTATGAACTATAAAATTTGACTATTTAGAAGCTAACTCTTGTTGCATGTAAGTCATGTGGATGAAATAAACTTTGGAAGATTATAAAGTAAGATAAAATGGACCTTGTCTTATCTATTATGATAATACTAGTGAAATTAATATCTCAAAGTATATGATTATGCACTCAAAAACTAAACACATTCCTATTAAATGTCATTTCTTGAGAGAACAAGTGAGTAATTAAAGTGTTAAGTTCGAGTATGTGCCTATAAAAGAACAACTTGTAGATATTATGACCAAACCATTTTCAAAATATACATTTGAGTATCTAAGATGAATATTGGGTGTCATTTATTTCTATTCTAATCAATAGAAGGTATTTTGGTTAAGGGGGAACAACAAGTTCATGAGCTTGCTCTAGAGGTGGCTTGAGAAAGAAGGCTAGTAAGCCTATGTGGTGGTTCTTCATGGTGTATAGAGATTTGAAGATACTCAAGAGGTGAAATGGCTCAGAGATCTTAGGGGGAATCCCTCTTGGATGTTTATTGGTGAGTTCCATCATATTTTAGTGCTTTTATGTGTTCTTTCTTCATTGGTTGTAGTGCATGGTTGAATAAAGTGTTAGCATGTAGCAAGAGGAAGTTGTCAAGGAAAAAAAGAGGTAGAGTCAAGGTAAGGGGGAGTTTGTATCATCCTTTTAAGGTGGTCCTCTCTTGTTAGTAGTATTTTTAGGTCCTCAAGATCAGTTTGTGCCCACTTTTTCATTATGTCAAAGAGGAGAAGGTTCCTATTGTGAGAGTGCTTGAAGAGAGAGAAGGAAGGTGAGATGTATGATGGGTGTTGAAATCAATGAGAAAGGGGTAGATTGTTAGATATTTTTAAATGATGTCATGGAGGTGTCCAAGTGACTGGATGAAGTGTCTTTATATTATAAGTATCAATGATAAAGTGTGTAGTGTGCAAATCCTAGTATGATTGAAGTAGGCTTAGTTAATATTTAATTTTGGCATGATTAGAGATGGATCTAAAGCATTGAGCATATGTAAGGGGTCTTATCAGAGGTCAATGATGATTGTAAATCTTGTGGAAGTGCATGGTATTCATCTAGTTCTTCATTATGTTCATCTTGGCATAGTTGGTTCTATGACAGACAAATTTGAGTAGGCAATTTACTGATGTCACCATTGCCATATATGGATGAGTTAGGGGGATTTGGTCATATGGGTGTTTGTGTTACCCACAATTTCATTAAATAAATTAAGCCCTTGTTAAGTGAAAATGTCTAAGTCCATCTAGAGTTGAGTATTAATGCCTAAGTCCCTAGATAAATTCTTGCATTCAACTATTCATGTCAAAAGTTAGGTTCATGTTAAATTTCCTAAGTCCTAATTTTGTATTTTCTTGGAATATGTGTCTTTCCCTTAAAATTTTCAAGATTTTTGTGTGAACACTTTTCTCAATGGAAATAGGTCTTCAATATTTTTGTCTTAGACAAAAGTCCAAAGACTTATTTTCGTAAGATATTTTGTCCATTACAAAAAGTCCAAAAAAATTCAATGTCTTGGCCAAAGTGTCATGTAAAAGGTCCATAGGTCTATCTGCTTCAAAAAAATTGTCTACTTTAAAAATTATGATAAAGTTCAAATCTTTTAGAATTTTTTTTGAAATAATTGTCCCAATGAAGACAAGAATGCAAAAGACTCAATTTCTTTAGCATAAGTGTAAGTCTTTAGTTACTTCAGGGAAATTATTTTGGACAAAATGTATGAAACAATTATCCTGATGAAATGTTAGCACCAAGGAAATTCCAAAAGAGATCATATGATTTGGAGAAATTATTTTGTAAAAAATATATGAAATAATTATCTTGACCAAATTGCCATGAAATAAAAGTCCCAAGGAGTTTTTCCAAGATAGGAATGTTGAAGATAAAAGGCCCAAATCATAAGATCTAATAAGAAAAGTCACAAAGAAATATGCCTAAATTGTAGGCATGATGGTCTCATAGACATATTTTGATAGGCATATAGACATCAATTTTAATTCATAACAAGTAGTCATTGAGATTCAAATGTTTCAAGATAGTTACACAAGCATCAAATTTAGGTCCCATGAAGTTGCCATTTGATTTTCAAAAGGATGTAGATATAACAACATGAATTTGATCAGGTAGGGTTGATTTGATGGTGTGTGATTAAAGTTGAATAATCCAAGGAAACCTAGGACTATCATAGTCATGATAAGTGTCAAGTTTATGGGGCATGATCAAAAGTCTGAGCATGTTCTAAAGATCCAATGATGCAAATAGACATTTGATAGTTCAATGAGCCAGAGATCTAGCGAGTTGATGCCATGTGACATGATGGAATTCAAAGCAATAAAGATTATTTACAAGGAAAAAATCATGCCCAATCTCATGGATTTTAATATGATAATATGTGTTTGATCAAATGAAAATATAAAATGGTGTGAGAGTATAGTTGAAAAGTCAATACATAGTCATAGGCTAAAGATTGAGCACATTCTTAGAGATCAATGATATGCATTTAAAATATACATAATCTGATATACAATGCATATTAAGTCAATAATTTTTAATGGATCCAAGAATGAACATGAAACCATTTCTTAGCAAGAGTGCATTGGACTGATAGGACTGATAGAGCAGGATATAGAGAGCCCATGAAGATGTCAAGTGGCACCATTTTAGTACAAGTCTAATAGATAGCCAATGACATTCAATCTTTTAGATTAGGATCAATGGAAAAGAAATTCCTGAGTGAGTAGATCCAATAGTGTGAGCCAAGATGGACTTTTCAAATGGCTTAAAACTAGTAAGAACGTGAAACATGCCTAAATTAGAGGTAATGAATTGACCTAGTCAATTTTAAGCCTTGTGAATGCCTAATTGAATCCAATGTGGAAACTAGTGAAGTAATCTATGGATAAATAAGGAGTTCATCCACATCTAGAGACAAATAATATTGAGGCCAGTGTAAAGAAATGCTATTGGAGAGTAGATGTGACATGGTGATTCCACATAGGCATATACATCATATTCAAGGACCCTAAGTAAGGTAATTGGTTGAGCTTTCACCATTGGCAGTAAGTTGACTTGGTAAATCTGTAAATGAGGCTTGGTGACCCTGAGGGTAAAAATAATGGATTTTTCTCATTAAAAATATATATGAGGGAATCCCTAAAATTCCAAATATGAATAAGGAAAATTTTCAAAATTCAAAATGTGAAAAACAAGTTGGAACCAAAAGGTGAAAAGTTGAAAATGACCTAAGTTATATTTTCATTTTGCTTTATTTTCTTGAGCTTTTCCATGGAAGAAAATTATAGGTTTATAAATCCAAGGCGGGCCACTCCAAATAAGATCATTCAAATGGCCATGGATCCATAATAGTCCTAGGTAATCATGTAAAAATAATGTTGTTCCATGGCATGCATGAGGGGGAGGGAATCTATCCAAAAGTTTCCAACTATGTAGATGAGTGGTCTACAACATTCCCAGGTACTTGCACATAATGAAAAAGATTGTTCAACACTCTACTATGAATATTATCCTTCCAGCTCATATGAAAGGCATATCTCACCATGAAATCAAATATTTTGCTACATATATTCATCATTCATTATAGATTAAGTTGGATTTATGATTTTTCTTGCAAGTGGATGAAGATTTCAGACATGGCAAGGGAATATTTTCTAGCTGAAAGTATCTTGGTGGACTTGAAATTTTCTTTTATAATTTTAAAAGTGGCGACCCAAAGTTCTAGATTTGAAAATGTATAAATATAAGGCTTGTCTTTTATTCAAAATTTTTTGTTGTTGGTCATTGTTGTAGGCATCCATTCTCTCTTGGTCTAGGTTCTACAAAAAAAAAATTGGGATCAATTATTGTGAGTAGATCTTGTCTCCCTTGCAAAGGTGGTTGCAGCTATACAACCATTAGTGAGATTTGAGAGCATATTTATGTCTCCCTTATCAGAAGATCATTCTAACCATGCTTTTCCCCATGGTAGAATTTTGAAGTATTGATGTTTTTAATAGTTCTTTTTAAGTTAACAAAAATGCTTATGGTTATTTGCTATATCCTATTGATAAACTACAATAGCTTGTTTTACAAACATTGTTAAGTGGATATCTAGTTTTATGTTCATTATTGATTATCATTTTGAGCATGAATCTAGGTAATAAAACCCTTTCTACATTATTTGAGAACCTATTATTGAATAACTTGTTAAGGCACCCTAGGTTTATGGATTTGATAGGGAAAAAAAATTTGAAATATTAGTTTTAATGTATGTTCTAGTCTCTTAGGAATCATTTGGTATTTTCCATTATCTTGAATTTGAAGTATTTTTGCATCTTTATTAAAGAATATTGCCATGAAATACTAAAAGATACCCTATTGTTTGGAAACCACTAACACATCACCCTCCTTCTTCTTAATCATCTAACTTGT
The DNA here is from genome assembly GCA_037957365.1 of Torreya grandis. NCBI lineage: Eukaryota > Viridiplantae > Streptophyta > Pinopsida > Cupressales > Taxaceae > Torreya > Torreya grandis. Next base: position 275,969 of record JARHVA010008436.1, read on the forward strand.
CCTACCCTTTTCTACCCTAAAAATAATATACCCTTTGCATATTATAAGTTTTATTTTCCTACAGATGCATAAATATTGTATATTTAACATGTGTCTATGTTTTGTGTTTTAAATCATAGTGTTACAATTTTCCATTAAACCCCTATTATTGAACATTTTATACAATGAAAATTATAGTCATTTCCTTATCTATATTTAGTATCTTATATATGACTTAGAGTATTAATGCATTTCATGTGACAACCCTTCATAGGTGAAGTTTGTAAACTTAGTTGTTCCTTAGTCATATCTATTCCTTGTACCAAAAATCCCCATGGAGGTTGAATTACAGAATCTCTCCATGTGAGAAAATTACCCCTTAGGTCCTCTCACCTTGGTTTAGGTAGAGCTAAAATTAGAAATAAGTTAACCATACCCTTGTAAGTGGCTCTCAATAAATTTTTAACATCCTAATCTTTATGCCAAACCCTTCCTCGATTACAATGACATACTAGCAGGTTTTTCATTATTTTTTGCCATTTTCTCTCAAGTGTACAAGGTTGAGGGTATGAGGTGTATAACTAAGAACCAAAACTTAACTAGCACCATTATCAAGGACATTAAAATTCTTGCCTTTCATGTTACCTAGGACTCTTACAGAGAGTTTCTATAAGTATTTCAAGTTTAAAGGTTCTCTATTTGTTATTTGCTACAGTCAGACTATCTTGGCCATCAACGTTGTAACACTCGACTGGATACATGCCAAGATATGATATTTGATATTTGACTTCTATTATATTTATAGTAAAGAGCTATTAATATTACATGTTGAAAGGTGTTTTTTACCTTTTAAACATTATTCTATAAATTTTAGTGTCTCTACTTTCTATATCATTAAGCTTCAAAAAAGTATGTTTTAAATATATATCACAATCAATGTGTTAATTGTTTCATTCTAGATGTTTGATTCTAGTGGCAACTTCAACTTTATTTTCTAGTTTCAAGGAAGACTAGTGCCTAGTTTGAATTATCTTAGCTAACTTTTATCTTTGAGTATATTCTTATTTGCAAATTTGGAAGGATTGAGATCATCTTTCAAAGGTGACCCATCTAAGAAACTTGTTCCACCCTTAAGTATTCCTCAAAGAAGAGGAAGACAAGTTTAGAAGCATGTTGAAGGTAAGATCTCATATATTAAGGGTTATCAAGATTATGATAATCTTAAAATATTTGTTAACCCTCCCATTATTGAGGACTATCATAGTTCTCCTAGCAACTCTAAAACCTATAGTCCTATGTATTACCTAACTCCTTCTAAACTAGCTAAATCCACTCCTAAGTTTGGTCCACTAAGTCCACCTCATTCACCCCCTCATATCCCTTTGCCATTTTTTATAAAACCTCATATCAAACCAATCATGAGGTGTAGGGATCTAGATGAGAATGAATGTCCTACATTCTGTGTTCCTAGATTCAGGCCTATCAATTTTGATAAAATGGAAGGCTATCTTAATGAAGTCCCAAATTAAGTTATGAAATTCCTCCTAGAGTTTTAAGGGAAAAATTTAGTGAGTGGTGATCAAAACCTAAGGAATTTTCACAATATCATTAAAGATTATGAGGTTGAGTATGAGGATGTGTGCATCAAGATATTTATGCATATGTTGGAGGAAGATGCTTATGAGTGGTTCAACTTTCTCCCCCCTAGATGCATCAATTCATGGGAATAAATGCATAATGTTTTTAAAATTTAGTATGGTGCTAGTATTGATCCAAAGTTTGTTTTGGATAAGTTTGAAAATATCAAAAATAATCCTAACGAATGTGTGTAGGACTTCAATACACAGTTCAATAAGACCATGATGTGGCTACATAAAAATATCAAGCCTAATGATACAACGTGATTGATAATAATTTTTCATAATACTTGAGGGAAAATTCTCCCACTAACCTATGACTGGTGTTCAATATGGCCATCCAAATTGAGAATAACACAAAGGTTGTGGGAAAGCCCATGAACAAGCAGGGTGATGTAAAATTAGTCAATCTTGAAAAGACATAATCTTGAAATATAACCAACCTTGAGGAGACTATTAAAACTTTGGCCTCTTCTATCAAATAGATGTCATACAAGTTGGCTAGAGTTGAAAAAGGGATCCCTCATGCATCTACTAGTCAAGAAAGAGAGATCCAAATCCAAATCAAGCACAATGAAGGTCTATTTTCCACCATAGACATAATGATAGAGGGAAGAGGCCTACATATGAATAAGTAACATATATAAATAAAAATATAGGGGTTAGAAAAAAAAATTCTTATCCATTAAATGCCAAAGTGAAATATGTAGATTGTGACATTGATATTTATTGGTGTGATAAGTTCTTCCTTCCACATCCCCCATCTGATACAACTGAATTGATTGATGAAGATGTGGATTAAATTAATTCTACATCATTTGATGATGAGATATTGATTTTAAATTTTCAAATCCCCCAAATCAAGATGGCTCCCTCCATGGAATTGTTGATTGTTACTATTGTTGATAAATTTTGGAGTGTAGTTGAGAAGGAAAGTATCTTAACTCTTTAATTTTCTTATGATGTTAATATGGCACAAGAATATGAATTTCCTATTCATGATTTTGATTTCTTACACTCTATGATGATTAAGAAATATGATTGGGTAATTTCATTAGTTAAGGATAGGCATATGATAATCAATGTAGTAATTGCCAAAGAAGAGTATCATTTGAGAAGCAAATATCAAGTTGTTGCTCCCTAAGACACTACTCTTATGAATCCAAAGGTAAGGGATGTTAATATGGAGGATAAGAAAACTATATTAGTCCCTAAAGCTTCTAAACTAGTGTTTGTCTCCCAATTTTCTAAGCCTAGAGGTGCTCCAGCCAAGAATAGAATACCTATATTGTTTAGTATCCCCAAGGGTGCTAATGAGCTTAAATAAAATCCACCTTTAAAGTTTGTTGTTAAAGATTAAAAAATATCCTTACCTAATCCACTTCAAACCTTGAGTGACTATATTCTAGCTAAAGGTGTTGTCACCCTTCTACTCAGTACTCCTCTTCTTAAGTATAGTATATGTGATATGCCCAAGTATTGAGCCAATTAAAAATCACTATCCCACTTGTTGAATTATTAAGAATACCTGAACATAGGAAGAGGACCTTTAAATATTTATAATTTGGTGAGAAATCAGCTGAAAATGAAATTGAGTTACCCCAAACACCCCAAGAAAGTGATGAAGAATCTAAAGAGGTTGTTAAGCCTACTTTGGAGGTCTATTTGGGGATTAAACATGTAGAAATTCAGCTGCATGTGGATCCTTTTTATTCAACCCTATTGATCAATGGTCTGATTTTTCACAACTACATGTTTGAATCTAGATATTCTTGCAATGTGATGCCCTTGGGTGTCTTAAATGAGCTTAGAGTGAAGATTATATCAACCTTTATCAAATGTTATGCCATAGACTCATGAGAGGTTCTAGTTATGGAACAAGTCAAGGGGTTGGTGGTATAATTGGTAGTACATCTAGGAAAGTACTTGAATATAGACATGGTAGTTATAGTCTGCCTAACTAAGTGGGGGATGCTACTATCACACAAATGGGCTACAAGCATGGGTGGAAGTTTACATATGGACTTATCTTATGCCACCATTCTGATGGAAGGTAACATGGTAAAAATTTATATAGATTTGAAGATGTTGTAAGTAATTAAAGATCCAAAACATGCTCTAAATGAAGTATTTTACATAGATGTTGAATTGGGAAACTTTGTTATGAATGTTGATACTATTGAATAGCTTGTTGTTCTTGATGTTGAACCTGATAAAGAGGGTACAATTTGGAAAATGTGCATTGATGGGACTTGCTCCAATCTTGGAAATGGAGTCAGGGTTGTTTTATATGCCCCTAATGGTAAATGTTTGAAGTTTTCTTTTCAACTTTGTTTTGAGTGCACAAATAATACTAACAAGTATGAGGCACTCTTACTTAGTTTAAGGATTTCCCATGAATATAGACTTAAAAATTTGATTGTAAAGGGTGATTATAAGATGGTGGTAAAGTAGATCTACAATGTTTATGCTATCAAAAACAAAATGTTGAAATAATATTATTATAATATAGGGATTTGCTTGAATTATTTGATGCATTCAATCTTTGTTATCATGATTAGAGTTTTAACCAAGAAGCTGACAAACTTGTAGGGTTAGGTTCTCAATTTGATATTGAAAATATGAGCCATCATTGTTAGTATTAGGTAGAGGTTCTTGTTAGGCCTTCAATCATAGATAATGTTCATCATCAATAAATATTTGATGATGATTATCAGATCAGAAGTTTTTTAAATTATGAAGCTGAGTTCCATGATCAACTCATAGACTAAGAATTTATGGTTTAGGTTTAAGATGGGAAGGAAACCTTGTTTGGTAAGGACATCATTCGTTTGAAGACAAACATACTCCCAAGGGGACTAGTAAGTTTAGGAACATCTTTTGATGGAGTTGATATAATCAAATCAAGAGACTCATTTATCTCAAAAGACATGATTGATTAAAACTTGGGTTCTTATGAGAATCCAAGAAAGGTTTGGATAGGTACTCACCTAAGTGTAGATGAGAAACAATATTACATACAACTATTAAGAAAGTACTAGGATTGTCTAGCATGGTCTTATTCTAAGTTTAAAGTGTATAGGGAATATTTTTTCCAACACATCATCCCATTACAGCCTAATAGCAAGCCTTTTAGGCAAAAATAGAGGTCCATTAACCCCATATTTTCCACAAAGATGAGGGATGAAGTAAAGAAGCTAAGAGATGGTGGAATAATTTATCCCATCAGGTATTTGTCATGGGTGGTGAACTTAGTCCCTATGTAGAATAAGAATGGTGACATCATCTTATGTGTGTATTTTAGGAATTTGAACAAAGCTTCTTTGAAAGATAATTATCTCCTATGAAATATGGAGAACCTACTACAAAGTTTTACTATATTAGAGATGTTGTCTACATTAGATAGCTTCTCAAGGTACAACTAGGTTGTGGTGAAGGAATCTAAATGATCCAAAATTTCATTCACTATGCTTTAGGGAATGTGCATATATATATATATATATATATATATATATATATATATATGAGTATGCCTTTTAGGTTAATGATTTTTGGTGAAACATTATAGCAAGATATGGATGTTGCTTTTATAGGGATAATTAATAATTTCATTATTGTGTAGTAGGATGATATTACTGTGTACTCGAAGAATAGAGAATAACATTTGGAGCATCTAAAGTAGGTGTTGATTAGATGTAGGTAGTTTGACATTTCACTTAATCCAAAGAAGTGCCCCTTTGGAGTACAAAAGGCCAAGTTGATAGGACATATAGTGTCTAAGGATGGTGTCATGATTGAACCTAAAAGGGTCAAAGCCATTAAAAAAGTGCCTATTACTAGTCTAAGAAAGGAATTCAGTCTTTCTTTGGAAAAATTAACTTTGTAAGGAGGTTTGTGTCCAATTTTATAAATATTACATTACCTATTATTTCCATGTTGAAGAAGGACCAACCCATCAAATGGGAAGAGAAGGTTGTGAAAGTGTTCAATGACATTAAGGGAGATTTGGGATAATTAATAAGTTCATTATTGTGTATTAGAATGATATTATTGTGTACTCCAAGAATAGAGAATAACATTTGGAGCATCTAAAGTAGGTGTTGATTAGATGTAGGTAGTTTGACATTTCACTTAATCCAAAGAAGTGCCACTTTGGAGTACAAAAGGCCAAGTTGATAGGACATATAGTGTCTAAGGATGGTGTCATGATTGAACTTGAAAGGGTCAAAGCCATTGAAAAAGTGCCTATTACTAGTCTAAGAAAGGAATTCAGTCTTTCTTTGGAAAAATTAACTTTGTAAGGAGGTTTGTGTCTAGTTTTATAGATATTACATTACCTATTATTTCCATGTTGAATAAGGACCAACCCATCAAATGGGAAGAGAAGGTTGTGAAAGTGTTCAATGACATTAAGGGAGATTTGGGATAATTAATAAGTTCATTATTATCTATTAGGATGATATTATTGTGTACTCCAAGAATAGAGAATAACATTTGGAGCATCTAAAGTAGGTGTTGATTAGATGCAGGTAGTTTGACATTTCACTTAATCCAAAGAAGTGACACTTTGGAGTACAAAAGGCCAAGTTGATAGGACATATAGTGTCTAAGGATGGTGTCATGATTGAACTTGAAAGGGTCAAAGCCATTGAAAAAGTGCCTATTATTAGTCTAAGAAAGGAATTCAGTCTTTCTTTGGAAAAATTAACTTTGTAAGGAGGTTTGTGTCTAGTTTTATAGATATTACATTACCTATTATTTCCATGTTGAAGAAGGACCAACCCATCAAATTGGAAGAGAAGGTTGTGAAAGTGTTCAATGACATTAAGGAAGATTTAAAGTATACTCATATCTTATTCAACCCTGATTACATAAAACCATTTTAGATATTCTCTTTTACATCATATAATATTGTTGTTGTTTTGTTGTAAAATAATGAAGATGGTCACAAGTATCCCATAAATTTATTTAGAAAATCCATGCAATGTCCTAAATTAAATTATACCATTATGGAAAAAAAAGATTTCACTCTCTTAAAATATGTCAAAACATTCAAGCCTTATATTATGAGTTCAAAGATTGTTGCTTATGTCCTGCATACCATGGTGAAGGACATCTTGACTTAAACTGAAGTATATAGCAAGAGATTCAAGTGGGTCAACAAGTTAAAAGAGTATGACATGGATATTTAGACCATAAATTTAGTAAAAGGGATTGGTCTAGCCAAGCTTATGGATGAGACCAATTTACAAGTTATTGATGTAAACATTGTTGTTTTTAATGTTGATGATTCATTGAGTGAATTGACCATATCTTTGTGGTATAGAGATATTGTTTACTACTTAAAATTTTTGATTTGTTCCCCCTAACTTGGAAAAAAATAAAATAACTCTCAAACTTTTTTCCCAAAAATAGATCTTGACTAAGAATGGACTAGCATGGAAGAATCCACATGAGGCTCTCCTAAGATGTGTTCTACAAGAAAAAAATGTTGATCTAATTGAGGATTTCCATACTAGAGTATGTCATGGACATTTCTCACCTAAGGTTACATCTAATAAAATTTTGAGAGATGGTTATTGGTGGCCTTTGGTGTTTAAATATGTTGCTCAAAAAGTTATAAAGTGTGAGAAATGTCAACGCTTTACTAGGACGATGAAAGCTTCAGGTTTTCTTCCCTTACAACCTATAATGATTGAAGGCCCATTAAAATAATGGGGAATGGATTTCATTGAATAAATTATTGATTCATAAAATGATAGACATAGATGGATACTATTTTTAATTGATTACTTCAAAAAGTGGTCCCTATAAAGAAAGAAACACACCAAGTAGTTATGGATTTTTTTGTAAATCAGATTATTTTTAGATTTTCTGAGCTGATCAAGGTTATTTTAAACAATTTCATGAGTTTCAAAGCCAATATTTTAGTTGAATTATGTAAATATTATGGCATTTAATTGACATATTCTTCCAACTATAATCCCCAAGGGAATGGGCAAGTAGAAACCAATAATAAAAACTTACTTAAAATCATTATATGAACTTTGGAAACAAACAAGAAGAAGTAGGGTGAATAGCTAAAGTTTGTCATATGAGATTACATGATCATACCAAAGAGAGCTATAGGTAAAATCCCTTTTGATCTTGTCTATTGATATCAATAATTTTTCCTATGAATGTATAGTTGCCCACATATCAGCTCATGTAACAACTAGAAAATGATGATCAGATCAACCACTATGAAAGTAGGATGAACCAGATTATTGAGCTTGATGAAATTTAAAGAGAAGAACATGAAAGAAACCTCAAGTTCAAGGAAATTTTGAAGAATATATTTGATAGGAAGGTCACTCCAAGAACCTTCTAAGTAGGTCTTTGGGATAATAGGCATGAGAAAAAGAGAAAGCATGGAAAATTTGATGCCTTGTAGATGGGTCCCTATTCCATTGACTGCTAGATTAGGGAGCATACTTTATTATTGAGAGACTTGGATGTGCAATATGAGAGATACCAATTAATGGAAGACATTTGAAACACTTTCTTGATTAAGTCATTGATGTATGTACCATATTATATAGTGCATAGTTTTATCTTTCTATTATTTCATTGCTTTGTTGCCCCTCTGCATTAGGTCTTACTTGTATAATTTCCCCATATGTTTATATCATGTGTTTTTTTTCAGATATTTTAAATATATTTTTGTTAATTCTACCATGTTTTGTTGAGATTTCATGGGTGTTTGCCAAAAAAATCTAGGTTTTGACTCTGTGACCCAATGGATTGGCACCTAGTCTTACATTTTGGGGTTCTTTACACACCTAAGAAGGGTATGTTACAATATTATCATTGATGTCAAATGGAAACATTGATATAAATGTCTAATAAGAATTGAAGTGTCAAAGGAAATTTTTATAGTAGTGTTTTTGAAGGTAAATGAAATTCTTGACGAAAGTGACCTGATCTATCAAAAAGTAATGGAAATATTGGACAAAATTTTCCCATAGCAAGGTTATCATTTTTGAAATATAAAGCCAACCTATTTGAGGATAAAATACATATATTCTAGTGATAAAATTTTGAAGTGAAAAACATTCATGAAAGGAAATTTTTTTACAAGGCACATATATGGCTTCATTTTTAATTAAAGACCATCATTAATGAAAATCTCATGGAACATATATAGCTGCATTTTAACTTAAAGACCATCATTAATGAAAAACTCATGGTAGCCAATGTGAAAAGGTGCCTCTTGAAGGATGCCCCCCTTGGAAAGTTTTTTAGGCTAAACTAATCCCAACCTTGGCTGACCTATTAGGAGGAGTTATGATAGTTTGACTGGACCTTTTCATTTGAAGAGTCATGACCTTAATTCATGGATTTTCATGGGTTATAAATAAGTGTGTAATGAGTGAAAATTTTGTAGATTCAAAAGTGGAAGATATAAAATAAGAGCATAAATATTTGAAGGAAATTTTTTGTGAGAATATTGAAAGGAAAAATCAGTAAGTATAAACCAAAGCATAGCAGTGAAAACACTCAAGTTGGATCAAATCGAAAGGAAATAAAGTAGTGTCATATCATCCATTCTATTAACAAAAAATCAAATATATAAGAGTGATTATTTTGAGAAGGTTGGTGCCTTCATTTTGAAGAGATTGATGTCTATTTCTGAGTTGGTCCTCCTATAGGTTGGTGCCTACAAAATTGTATTCAGGGATGGTGCTCTAGTAGGTTGGTGCCTATGAATATTTATATTGAGAAAGTTTTTCTATGGTTTTGTCACTAAAGGGTTTCCACATATGTCTTGTGTCACTTTGCATTGTGTTATCCTATGTTGTGATTTTATTGATTTGAATATCTTAAATTGGTATAAGTGATTAAGTGTTAGAAAAGAAAAGAATATATAATATTGATTTAACCCCGTGCGCCACCCCCCCCCCCCACCCCCACCACCCCCGCCTTAGTATTAGCCTATGCTCAATAATTGGTATCAAATTAGTTATTTCAAGATTAGTTTAACCACTAGAAGGTAGATCCTAGAAGCACACATGGTCAATCATCAAGTTTAGGAAGGTTTCTCCATAGACAAGGTTCCATTGTTCAATTGAATAAATTACACATTCTGGAGTATAAGAATGAGGACTTATCTAATGGCCCTAGGGTTTGATATATGGCAAGATATTATGGATGGATACATGGAATTGTAGACTCCACCAATGGATATGGCTAGGAAAAAGGCTAGTGAAAATAATACAAAAGCTATAAATGTTATTTTATGTGGCTTATTAGAATCTGAGTTTGTAAAAGTAATGTAGTGTGACTTAACTAAAGAGATCTAGGACAAACTTAAGACCATCTTTGAGGTAAATATCAAAGTAAATATGGCCAAGCCTAAAACTCATAGGAGACAATTTGAAAGCTTGAAAATGAAAGAGAATGAAAACATTGCATCCTATCTACTTTGTGTAGATGAAATTATTAATATCATCAAAGGACTTGGTGAGAGGGTTGAGGAATGCACAATTGTCCAAAAAGTACTTAGATCTCTACCTTTAATATTTGATGCAAAAATCTTAGTGATTGAAGAAATGAAGGACATGTAAAAACTCATAATGGATGAGTTGCTTGGTATTCTCATGGTATATGAGATGTAGATTGAGAAAGAAAGCCATAAAAAAGGGAAGCAACATTCAAAGCCTTGAAGAAGGCAAAGAACAAGGAATTTGAATCAAGTGATGATACTAATGATGAACTAGATTAAAAGGAAGCACTATTTGTTGGGAAGCTCAAAAAGGGGTCTAGGAAATACATAGGTAAGTTACTTTTCAAATGCTTTAATTGGGGTAAGATAGGTCATTTTGCTGCCAAGTGTCCTCATAAGGATGAAAGTGAAGATGAGGAAAATACTAATGATGAAAGGAAAAATAAAGAAATAAAGCCTTACTTCAAGAATAACTTCAAACAAGGTGGATATAAGAAAAACTCTAGTAAGTATAAGAAAATTCTTTATACCAAAAGGGATAGTAGCTCAGCTAAGGAGAGTTATGAAAAAATATTAGATGGTGATAGGGAGGAAACCTTGTTTATAGAAATTGAAGTGAAAGTCATGTCTTCAAATTCAAACACCTTAGAAGAAGAGGATGAAATAAAAAATGACAGAGAGGTAAATTTGTTAATTTGTGCCTTGGGTGAAATAAAGTTGATAAAGAAAATGAATTGGAAACAAAAGGTTCAAGTTCAAAAATATGAAGAGGAAAATACTAATATGAAAACAAAGATAATTCAGATGGATGAAGAGTCAGATAAGATTCTAAAATTCTTAAAGACACAAGTAGAGGAGATGAAAATAATTGAGAATGAGATAAGAGATAAATTAAAAACAAAAGAGAATGAATGCATTGCCTTGAAATTAGAATTGGAGTAAACAATCAATGAGTTGAAAAACATATCAAAATTTGAAAAGAGATTAAATGTATTAGGTAACATTATAAAAAACTAGAGATCACCATCCATTTAGTTTGGTATTGCATATGATGAGAACTAAAATAACAACAACAAAGGGGATAGATTTAGATAAGCCTAAGAACTTTGCTATTACACTAAAATATTTAGTGATCATAAGTGGTAAGAAATTAGATCATGTGAAAAAGTATCATGTCAATCATCCTCATAAAGAAAATAGAGGGAAGAACATTGTATTTAAATATTTTAAAGGATAATTTCAATCAAGGTAGAACCATGTGAAAAGGTATACAAACTTATTCTATGGTTATTATTACTCTTGTAATTATTTAGGACATAAATTAGTGGAATGTAAGACTTGTGTAAGGAATGAATATTCATGAAAATATGTAAAGACTACTCATAGAGGTTTCAATAGGAGTTATAACTCATTTCCCCCACTCTAGGATAAAATGAGAATAATACCATATGTTATAATTACAACAAATATGGACACATAACTCAATTTTTTAGAAGTGTGTTTGTAGAAAATTAAAAATAGAATAATAAAGTGAATAATATTGTGGTAAAGAAGAAAAAATCTAAAAAAATATGGAAAAAGAAGCAAGAATAAGTTGGTCAAAAAAAAATCCATGCTCATGCAAATAACATTTTATGCACAACAGAGGTATTTTGATAGTGGATGTTAAAGCCAAATAATAGGATATAAATGTAAGTTTATTAATTTAAATAAAATAAATGAAGGTACAGTGAAGTTTGGGGATAATACTATGATAATGATTTTTAGAAAAGGTACCCTCAACCTTGAGAATAGAATGACAAAAACAAAAAATGTTTTGTATGTTGAATGGTTGAAGCATAAATTATTGAGCATCAATCAAATGTGTGATAAAGGGAACACACTCACATTTTATGCTCAAGGTTTTGAGATTAGGAGAGTAGACATACGGAAGCTAGTTGTTGATGTAAACATAACCTCAAATAATCTTTACATGCTAAGTGAAGTAAAAATAAAAAAATGCTACATGAGCCAAATTGACAAAAGTTGGTTATGGAATAAAAGAATGTTCCACATAAAATTTGACAATATTATGAAGATAAAAATTAGGCAAACTATCAAAGACATGCTAAAAATTACAAAACCGTAGGACACCCTATGCAAACAATCTCAGCATGGAAAGTAGGCAAGGATGAGTTTCAAGTCAAAATAATATGCAATGACCAAGACTTAAGAGTTGATTCATACAAAATTCTATGTAACAACAAGATTAAAAAGCTTTTAAGGTGAGATATAATTCATGTTTCTCATTAATGACTCTTTTATAATGACATGGGTCACTTTCTTAAAAGAAAAATATGAAGAATTTAAAAAATTTAAAGGTTTTTAAGTTGTGGTGGAAAATATAAAGGAGTTAAAGATCAAATTCTTAAGGTCATATCGAGGAGGTGAGTTCCTCTAAAATTAATTCAATGATTTTTGTGAAGAGAATGGAATAAAAAGACATTTCTCAGCTACTAGGACTCCACAACAAAATAGCATTGTAGAGAGAAAGAATAAAATGATGCAAGAAATGGCAAGGACAATGGTAAATGAATCCAATATTTTAGATAGATAATAGAGAGAGGTAGTCAATACCATAGTTTATATCTTAAATAGAAGACAAATCAGGGTTAACAACAATAAAACACCCTATGAACTGTGGAAGGGTAGACCAACTTTGATGAAATACTTGAAATTTTTTTGAAGCAAATGCTACATTAAGAGGGATGATTATAAGGACTTGGGGAAATTTGACTCAAGAGAAGATGAAGGTGTTTTTCTTGGATACTCCTAAAGGATTAAAGCTTATAGATGATATAGTAAAAGATTACAAAAATATTTAAAAGTGATAACGTTAGAATGAATGATAGTAAGCCTAAATAAGTGAGTATACCAACAAAAGTTCAATCATAAGAATCCATATTCAAGGAAGAAGAAAATGAAGAAGAAAAAGATAAAGAATAAAGTCAAGAAGAAGAATGACAAGATACAAGGGCCCCATCTAGAATTTTTTAGAAGAATCATTCTGAAAATTAAATCATTGGGGATCTTGATACTAGGGTGCAAACTAGGAGAAGGTTTGTAAATACATCAAAAAGTATAAAATTCTCTTTATTGTCTAAGATAAAACATAAGAGTTTCTCATAAGCCATCAATGATGATCATTAGATCAATTCCATGTAAGAAGAACTATGTCAAATAGAGAAGAATTAGACATGGGAGCTTGTCCCTAGGCCAAAGGAGAAAAATGTGATAGATACTAAGTGGGTGTTTAGGAGAAAACTAAATGAAAATGGCCAAGTAATTAGGAAAAAATCAAGATTGGTGTGTAAAGGATATGCTCAAGTTTAAGGCATAAATTTTTAATAAACCTTTGCTCCCATTACAAGATTGGAATCAATTAGATTATTTTTGGCATATGCATGTTTTAAGAACATCGAAGTCTATCAGATGGATGTGAAGTCTATGTTTCTAAATGGAAAGTTAGAAGAGGAGGTTTACATTGAACAAAAAAAAGGTTTTTTTGGTCAAAAAACAAAGATTATATGTGTAGATTGAAGAAAGCAATATTTGGGCTAAAGCAAGCCCCCAGAGCCTGGTATGCTAGACTTAAAAAATATCTGCTTGAATAATGATTCAAAAGAGGAGTTGCTGAAAATAATATCTACATCAAAATTGAAGGTGAGAATCAATTAATTATGGTGGTATATGTTGATGACATTATTTTTGGAGGAGATAGTGAGAAAATGTCCCCAAAATTTACAAGAGATATATAAAAGTAATTTGTAAGAACCTAGTTTCCTAGTTAAGAAAAAAATAGCCATTAGTCTCCTTATCCATAATTGAAGTAGAATACATATCATCAATATCTTGTTGTACTCAATCACTTTGGATGAAGCAAACATTGAAGGATTTCAAAATAGAAAATGATGATCCAATCACCATTCTATGTGATAACATGAGTACTATTAACATTTCAAAAAATCCTATGATGCACTCAAGGACAAAGCATATTCCAATAAAGTATCACTTCTTGAGATAAAATGTGGTAGAACATCATGTGAAGATGGAGTATGTTACTAAGAAGAATAGATTACTGACATCTTCACAAAACCCCTCCCAAAATAAATATTTGAGTTTCTAAGGTAGAAGTTGGGAGTGATTCATTCTTCATCTAGTCGTTAATCAGCTAAGAGAATTATATGTTGAGGGGGAACTAATCATTGCATTATTTAGCTCTATTATTGGTAAGAGACATTATTGGTATGTTCCTTTGCCATTAATGTCAAAGGGGGAGAATTGATTCATAGGGAAAAAAGGAGGAGAACCACAACAAGGAAGAGTAGATTACCATCAATGACAAAGGGGGAGATTGTTGGAATATTGTCATTGATGTCAAAGGGAAACATCAATGGAAATGTCTAATAAGAATGGAAGTGTCAAAGGAAATTATTATAATTTTTTTTTTTGAAGGTAAATGGAATTCATGATGGAAGTGACTAGATTCATCAAAAAGTAACAAAAATATTAGATGGAAATATTCCATAACAAGGTTGTCATTTTAAAAATCTAAATCTGGCCCATTTGAAGATAAAATGCATATATTGTAGTGCTCAAATTTGAAGGGACCAACATTCATGAAAGGATTTTTTTTAAAAGGCACATATATGGCTATATTTTTAATTAAAAACCATCATTAATGAAAAACTCATGGAAGCCCATGTGAAAAGGTGCCTCTTGAGGAAGGATGCCCCCTTTGGAAGTTCTAAAGGCTAAAATAGTCCCCAACCTTAGCTGACCTATTGGGAGAAGTTGTGACTGTTTGAATGGGCATTTTCATTTGAAGAGTAATGACCTTAATTTGTGGCTTTTATGGGTTATAAATACGTACATAATGAGTGGAAAACTTGTGGATTCGAAAGTGGAAGATATAAAAGAAGAGCAAAATATTTGAAGGTAGATTTTTGTGAGAATATTGAAAGGAAAAATCAACAAGTATAAGGTAGAGCATAAAAACAAAAACACTCAAGTGTAGATAAGATTTAAAGGAAATAAATTAGTATTTTATCATCCATTATGTTAGCAACAAATTAGAGATATAAGAGTGATTCTTGTGAGAAGGTTGGTGCCTTCATTTTGAAGATATTGGTGTCTCTTACTGAGTTGGTGCTTGGAAAAAGGGGTTGGTGCTCCTGTAGGTTGGTTCCTACAAAATTTTATTTGGGGTTGGTGCTCTAATAGGTTTGTGCCTAAGAATATTTATATTGATAAAGTTTCTCCATGGCCTTTTTCCCTAAAGAGTTTCCACGTATATCTAGTGTCACTTTGCATTATGCTATCTTGTGTTGTGATTTGATTACTTTGAATATTTTAATTGGAATAAGTGATTAAGTGTTAGAAAATAAAATAATATATAATATTGATTCACCCTCCCTCTAAGTATTATCTTTTGCTCAATAGGGTATGAATCCCCATGTAAGAGTTAGTGTTGGTGCCAAAAATTGCATTAAATTAATTAAGCCCTTATCAAGTGAAAATGTCTAAGTCTATCTTGAGTCAATATTAATTCCTAAGTTCCTATCCAAATTCCTTCTTTAAACTATTCATCTCAAAGGTCAAGTTTATGTTAAATTAGTTAAGTCCTAATTTTGTCTTTTCTTACTGTATGTGTCTTTCCCTTAGACTTTTTTGGGATTTTTGCATGAACACTTTGCCCAAAAGAAATAGGTCTTCGATATTTTTGTCTCAGACAAAAATTTCAAAGACTTATTTCCATCAGACATTTTGTCTATTACAAAAAAGTCTGAAGAAATTCAATGTCTTGGCCAAAGTGTCTGACAAAAGGTTTGTAGGCCCATTTTTCTAGGACTTTTTATCTACATAATTTTTTTGATAAAGTTAAAATATTTTGGCAAAATGCTAATTCTAATTTCTTTAGGGAAATTTTTTTGGATAAAATGTCTAAAATAATTACCCTGATGAAGACAAGAATGTTGAAGACTCAAATTTCTTTAGTAAAAGTGTAAGACTCAATTTCTTCAGCATAAGTGTAAAGCTTTAGTTACTTTAGGGAAATTATTTTAGGCAAAATATCTGAAGCAATTATCCTGATGAAATGTTCACATAAAGGAAAGTCCAAAAGAGCTCATATGCTTCAAATAAATTATTTTGGACAAAATGTTTGAAACAATTATCCCGACCAAATTGTCATGGAATAAAAGTCCCGAATGGTTGCTGTAAGAAAGGAATATTGAAGACAAAAGGCTCAGAGCATAAGATCTGAAAAACAAAGTCCCGAAGAAATTTTCTTGAATTGTAGGTATGACAGTCTCATAGATGCCTTTCGATAGGCATGTAGACATTAATTTTAAGGCGTGACAAGTAGTGGTTGAGATTCATATGTTACATGATGGTTGTGCGAGTGTCAAATTTAGGCCTTGTGAAGTAGCCATTTTATTTTCAAAAGGATACAGATCCAATGGCATGCATTTTCTTGGGTGGGTATGATTTGATTGTACATGATTAAAGTTAAATAAGTCAAAGGAACTTAAAACTATCATAGGTATGATAAACATCAAGATCATAGGGCATGATCAAAATTTTGAGCATGTTCTAAAGATCCAATGATGTGAGAAAACATTTAATAGTTTAATGAGGCCAAAATTCTAGGGAGGTGATACCATGTGGTGTGATGGAATTCAAAGTAATAGAGACTATTTGCAAGGAACAAATCATGTTAAATATCATATATTGTAATCTGATGATGCACATTTGATTGAATAGAAAGATCTAATGGTGTGAGAGCATAGTTGAAAAGTTAATACATGGTCATAGGATAAAGATCAATCACATTCCCAAAAATTGATAGTATGTATTTCAAATGTACACAATTTGATCTATGACACATATTAAGTCAAGAATTTTCAATGGAGCCCAAAATGAATGTAGAATGATCATTTGGAAAGAGTGCATCAGCCCAAAAGGATTGATATAGAAGGATTTAGAGAGCTCACAAAGATGTTAAGTGGTACCATTTCAATACAAGTCCTATAGACAACCAATGATGTTTGATCCTTTGGATCAAAATCAACATCTTACTTTTGATCGGGCGAGTAGATATAATGGTGAGAACTAGGATGGACTTTTCAAAGGGATCTAAACTAGTAAGAAGGTGACATGTGCCTAGATTGGAGGCAATGAAGTAGCCTAGTCAGTTTTAAGCCTTGCAAATTCCTAATTGAAACTAATGTGGCTATTAGTGAAGTGATCTATGTATAAATAAGGAGTTCAGCTACATATGGAGACAAGTAATGTTGAATCCAGTGTAAGGCAATGATATTAGAGAGTAGATGTGACATGGTGATGTCACATGGGCATATATGTCATATTCAAGGACTTTATGCAAGACAATTGGCTGAGCTTTCATTGTTAGTAGTAAGTTGACTTGACAAATCTATAAATGAGGTATGGTGACCCTAGGGTAAAAATAATTCATTTTTTGCATTAAAAAATATGTGAGGGAATCCCTAAAAGGCTAGATATGAAAAATTTGAAATGTGAAAAACAAGTTGGATTTAAAAGGTGAAAATTTGAAAATGACCTAAGTTATATTTTCATTTTGATTTGTTTGACTAAGCTTTTCCATGGCAGGAAAATGTAGGTTTGTAAATCTAAGGTGGGCCACTCCAAATAAGATCATTCAAAGGGCTATGGATCTAGAATATTCTAAAAGAATCATGGAAAAATTAGGTTGTTACATGGTGTGCATGAGGGGGAGGGCATATGTCTAGAAGTTTATAGCTATGCAGACCAATGGTCTAGAGCATCCCCAAGTAATTTCACATAATGACAAAGTTTGTTCAACCCTCTACCCTAAATATTCTCCTTCTATATTGTGTGAAAGGCATCTCCCACCATGAAATAAATGAGTTTGTTTAATATATTCATCATTCCTTGTATATGTAGTTGGAGTTATGATTTTTCTTA
The DNA here is from genome assembly GCA_037957365.1 of Torreya grandis. Taxonomy (NCBI): domain Eukaryota; kingdom Viridiplantae; phylum Streptophyta; class Pinopsida; order Cupressales; family Taxaceae; genus Torreya; species Torreya grandis. Next base: position 294,077 of record JARHVA010008436.1, read on the forward strand.
AAAATGGATGAAGATTTCAAGCATGACAAGGGAATATTTTCTAGCTGAAAGCATATTGGTGGAATTGAAATTTTTTTTTTGTAATTTTGAAAGTGGTGACCCATAGTTCCAGATTTGAAAATATATAAATAAAAGTCTTGACTAATATTCAAAGGTTTTTGGTTGGTTGTTATTGTTGGACATTATTTTAGGCATCCATTCTCTCTAAGTCTAGGTTATGTAGAATTTTTTTTGGGATCAATTGATACATGTAGATATTGTCTCCCTTGCTAAGGTGGTTGTAGTTGTACAACCAGTAGTGATTTTTGAGATCATATTTATGTCTCGCTTGTCAAAAGAGAAATCTCACCATGCTTGTACCCATGGTAGTATTTTGAAGTATTCATGTTTGTAATAGTTCTTTTCAAGTTAACCAAAATGTTTATGGTTCTATGTTATTTCCTATTTATGAAGTGTAATAATTTATTTTAAAAACATTGTTGACTAGATATCTAGTTTTATGTTTATTACTAGTTATCATTTTGAGCATGAATCTGGGTTATAAAACCCCTTATACATTATTTTAGAACCTATTGTTGAATAAACTGTTAGGGCACCCTAGATTTATGGATTTGATAGGTAAAAACATTATGAAATATTAGTTTCAGTCTAAGTTTTAGTCTGTCAAGAATCATTTTGTATTTTCCATTATCTTGCATTTGAACTTTTTCTTCATCTTTTTAAGGAATATTGCCATGAAATACTATAAGATACCCTATTATTTTAAAACCACAATCACACCACCTTCCTTTTTAATCACCTAACTTGTCCTACCTATCCTACCCTACAAATAATACACCCTTTGTATATAATAACTACTATTTTCATGTAGATACATAAATATTGTATACTTAACATGTGTCTATATTTTGTGTTTTGAAGTATAGTGTTGTAGTTTTCCATTCAACTCCTATTGTTAAACATTTTATAAAATGAAGATTAAATTCATTTCCTCATCTATCTTTAGATTGTATATGACTTAGAGAATTTGTGCATTTTATGTGACAACCCTTCATGGGTGAAGTGTGGAAACTTGGTTATGCCCTGGTCATATCTATTCCCTATGCTAAAATTCCCCATGGAGGTTGAATTGCAAAATCTCTCCATGTAAGCAAGCTACCCCTTAGGTCCTCTCACCTTAGTTTAGGTAGAGTCAAAAGTAGTAAGGATTGACCATACCCTTTGTATGTGCCTCTTAGTCATTTTATACATTCGACCTAATCTTGATGCTAAACCCTTCCCTAGCTACAATGACATACTAGTGGGTTTTTCATCATTGCTTGCCATCTTCTCTCAAGTGTGCAAGGCTAAGTGTATGAGGTATACAACTAGGAACTAATAGGTGTGATCATATTTGTCCCAAGTTACTATTGTATAAATTTTATATCATGTGGTTGAGCATAACTAAAGATATACAGGTGTAAATTTGGCCTCTTAGATAGAAGTTTACTAAGTTTTTATACTTAGCCAGACTGTCACTACACATCATGCATATATGAATGAACTAAATTTTTTGTTAATTTAATATAGGTATGAATAAAGAAAGTAATGGTCAAAGATTTATGTCAAGATATTATCTATAGTGCCAAGAAAATACCCTAAAAATTTAGAGTCTTGAAGTGATATATAGCTCAAGTTATAAAGCTTCAAAGTTTCTCTAGAGATTGTGATGGGACAAAGACTATCAAGTTTATTCACATTGAAGTATGAGGTCATTAATCTAGAAGATCTAATGGTGAGTAATTAATCATACATATTAAGATCAATGGTGTGTATTAAGTCAACATGACAAAGTTTGGATGCATAGGTGATAAGTGTCACAAGCTCACTAGTTTGACAGAAGATCAATGGTGAGAGGTGGTTCATACAAATGCATATCAATAGTGTGGGATAATTCAAAGAGTTAATAATGCACATGAGATTTCCAAGTGGTATAAGCACAAGGGACTATAAGTAAAGTGTTTAGAGGGAATACAAGGGTGCCAAGTGTCATAATCTCAAGATTTATGAATAAGATCTAATGGTGAGCATTACAAGATAAATACCAAGCTACTTAGTAGAGATTCATGGTGAATATGTGCTCAAGAATACCAAAAAGAATGAGATGAGGTCAACATGTTCAAGATTTAATATTTAGATAGTGGACCACTATGAGTTAAAGTTAAAGCTTTTTCCATAGGATATCGATGGTTTGAGTTGAGTGAAGAACATGAGACATGTTATAAGTCACCGAGGTTTAACTATGATTTTTTGGATTTAAATATTTGTATTTAATGAAGGAAAGACTAGTGTTTGGTTTTTGAGCCATAACTTTTGATCTATGCAAAATTTGATGTTACAGTAAAAAGAAAAATTGTAGATAACTTCAAGATACATTTGAAAATATTCATTTAAAGGTATAAATTTTTGTACAATCAAATTTATTAATCTCAAAATTTGATTATGTGTTTTTTAATGTTCTACAAGTAACCCAAAAAGGGTAATAGATTTATTATTGATAGTATTTCAATGTTTCAAGATGAGATAACTATAGGAGAGTGTTGTATACTATATGAGGACCATCTATGCTGATTATGAAGGTTTGATTAATCATATTCAGTATGATTAATGTATTATAAGGTGACTATGTGTTTATTCATGGTGGATTTGTGCACATAATGTTGTTTGATTAAATTAATCTATAAAAGAAGGGTGTTGTGATAGTTTTTATCACTTAAGGAGGACTTATAGATTGTGTGGCATGCTTCCATGTATTTGAAAGTGTTATTGTGTTCTTATTTTTCTCAAAGAAGTGTCAAAGATCTGAATGGGTATTTATAGGACCTAAAAGGTGACTTAGGCCTATTTGAAAGAGGGTTGTGCTTAAAGGTTACCCATGTTAGATGAATTAAGGGTGAAGGCATGTGTGGTGGCTAACAAGGAAAGTTTTGATAATAATAATCATGAAGGTTTTATAAATATTTAAATCAAAGATGATGATTTACATACTTGTAAGAAGAGGTGTATGCGAGTGTTGTAAAGCATAGAAAAGAGTAAATAGTGGGTGCCCAATGGATGGGTTGTAGATCAGAGCAGATTGATGAATGTGTCTATGACATATATGTCATATTTATGATGTTATAATAGTTCTCTTTTAGGTTTGATGATTGAGGATGATCAAAGAGGTCTAGAGTAATCCAAAAGGATGTTTTGGATGCCTTGATTCTGAGTGAAGGATAAATGATGTTTGTGTGAGCTTAGTGGTTGATTTGAGAGATAGATCAAAGTGTGGAATATGTAGCATACATAATTGAAGATAGATGATATACATTTTATCTCCATTAGATTGGTAGGCAATCAATGATCAAGAAATGTTCATTTCATAGGTGCTGAGAGGGTGTTCAACATATAGGTTAGAATGACTTGACCAATAGGTGGTTAGAAGGTCTTTATAATCTTAGGGGTGGGTGATCCTTGTAAAAAAATGAAATCTAGTTAGAAATACTTGAATAATAGGTGGTCAGAGGGACTTTATCATCCTATAGGTAGGTGTTCCTTGTGAAACAGGGGTTTCACTAAATTTTGGTCAGAAGGACTTGACTAGTCTCATGCTTGTAATCATATTATAAGACAAGTAGTCTATGTGTTTGTAGACTTGAGAGTGGGTTTTATTACCCAAGAGGGTTTCTCACATAGATCTTGTGTTGTGTGTGTGATCTTGCATTATCTTCATTGTTCATTGTTATAAACATCTTTCATGCTTCATGAATGGTTATTTTGAATGATTAAGTGTTTGAAGGGTTTGGAAATTAAATTGGATTATTTGTCACCTTTTATTCACCACCCTCTCTCTCATTGATTGTACCTATAATAGATTGGTTTTACTCTTATATTTTTTATGTAGTACTCTCTTATTTGTGATTTCAATTTTCTTGTAGCTATTATGTTGAGTACATGCTTGAATTGTACCTATAAAAAACTTATGCATTCAATTGATCCAAAGATCTTGGAATCCACTCCACTACATTCAAGGAATCCAAGGACACTCTCATTATAGAATTCACTTACACATACATCAAACACTAGGTGGGATAAATGCATCATACTTGATCCCTCTTCAGAGTATTAAGATGTAGGTAACTCTCTACATAATGGGGTGTTGAAGATGTCCAGTCCATCCTAATAATAAAATAAAATATTTATCATATCACACTTGTAAATATAATTAGGGTTTACACAAAAAAATTAATATTTTCAAGTATAATACATAGCTACAAGCCTTAGTCTCAAAAGAACAAAACACACAAACATAAGCATAGGTGCCCCTTAAAAATAGGAACAATCTTGCAAAGAGGACACAAGCACAACATCTTGGACACTGCACATAGATGGAACTACTGTCCAAAATGGGTGCTACTATCCAGTGAATATATGAATATCAAAATCCTACTTACAAAACTTAGAGTTGATCATATCTCCAATTTTAAAACCCAAATCATCCATGATAGTCTATTTTCAACTAAGTCTATATTTCTCTCTATTTATTGATATTATTATAAAGTCAAACAAGGTCAAATTCATTTAAAAATAATTAGGTTAATTATTAAAAATTATTTAACTAATTTATACATCTCATCCTTTTAACCAAACATAGGTAGTTACACATTGTAAAATCATAAAAGGTTAAATCAACTCCCAACCATGGTGATGGGTTTTTTCCCTCTCTATGGTTGGGAGCCCTACCGACCATTAATATAGGAATTTTTAAACTCTCCATGGTTAGAAAGGATCCAAACCATGGTGAGATAATTTTTTACCTATTCATGGTTAAGATCCCTCTCAACTATGGAGAGAAAAAAACAAATGTTTTACTCTTTGTGGAGTGGATAATGTAATTTGTTTCCTCTCCATGGTTAATAGGGATCCCAACCATGTAGATTGATTTTTTTTACATCACCATGGTTTCAATCCATTTAAATGATGGATATGGAAAATTATCCCTTTCCATGGTTAGAATCCATCATAACCATGGTGAAAACAAAACAATTATCCTCATGGTTGGGATCCCTCCCTGTAAAGATAAAATAGTTTTCATATCCATGGTTGGGATCCCTATCAATCATGGAGAGTGAATATTTTTCCATCACCATGGTTGGGAGGGTTCCCAACCATGGTGGGGGAAATTTTTTTCTTCTCTAATTTTAGGAGGCTTCCAACCATGTAGAAGATGAAATTTTCCCTCTTCATGGTTGGAAGTGTTCCCAAATAATATGAGGGAATTATTTCCCCTTTCCATGGTTTAGTGGGCTCCAAAACATGTAGAGGGAAACATTTTTCCTATCATGGTTAGTTTATTCAATTACAAATTCATCATGTCTATAGATCAATCTTTGATTAGAGAAGATAGAGCATACCTAGACTTCTGATTGGGAATACATTTGTTAAGCAAGAACATGACCAATATGGGGATCCACTAGACCTAATCAGGGGATAATTTATCACAATACACCATGTTAAGAAGTTTTATAAAGCATAAAATCTAACATAATCATGCTATAACCCTAAAAGCATCTTAGATTTAGTATTTCACTTATGTCTAATAAAATACAAAGTAAATCTAATCTAGTGTTCACCAAAACGTGTGGCATAGTATGAGGCGTTAGTAAAGTAATCAAAACATGTATAAGAGAATATCAATTAAGCTAAGTATTAGTAAGACCCTAATACATGGAATATGAATAGTAATATTGTTTAATCTAATACTTATGCTACTTATATCTACTATAGAGAGGAGAACAAAGTTATAATATACTTACCTAAATGTGAACCTGTCGAGATTCAATATTTCCCTTGCATAAAGGGACTTTGAAAGAGGTTGTTATGGTTCATGAGTATCACTAAGAAATCCCAAAGCATCCAAGACTTATCCAAAAGACTAGATTATCTAAGTAGAAACCCTAAGATAAGACTCCTCAATTAAAATGGTGGAAGAGTAGATTGTAAAGAAGCATGAGAAAATAATAACTCTTGATTGAATATTTAAATAATGGTGAAATGATCTTGTATTTTTAATTATATCTCACCCTAAACCCTTTAAAATATGTTGGTTGTATGAGGTTGGCCTCTTTGAACCTGTATGTTTTTGGTCAATTATTCACTAGGTCTTAAGCTAGGTTGGCCAAAGGGCTAACACAACTCTCAAGTGAAAATATCCTAAAATAGTACATGGTTAACCTAGTTGAACCTATATAGTAATCAAATGCTAAAAACTGTATAGGCTCAACCTAGTTGACCTATTACAACTGACTATTGAAATGGAATTAAAGTGAGGAAAAAGGCTAAAGGAGTGTTAAAGGGAGGAGTAATATCTCAGGGAATGGTTTTAAGAATTGGTTAGATTGGTAATAATGTGAAAATAAGGGAAAATAATACTATGAAGCACTAAAGGTATTCCCACCCCTTTTTTAGTGCACCCCTTAGGGCATGCGTTCAGAGAGATTAAGTCTCGATGGGTTCCTATGAGATGTAAAACATTAATATTTGATAAAAGTTGAAAATATTTTGTGTATATAGTTGGTATCCCTCTAAAAATGGAGATGAATGCTTTTCCATCTCCATGGTTTTGAGGGCTCCCAACCATGATGAGGGAAAATTTATCCCTCTTTATGTTTGTGACAACTCCTAACTATGGCAAGGGAAAATTATTTCCTCTTCATGGCTTGGAGTCCCATCCATGGTTATGGAAAATGTTTTCCCTCTCTATGGTTGGTAGGGCTCCCAAACACATAGGGAATTTTTCTCCCTCTCCATTGTTAGGGACTCCCTCAACCATGGAGAGTAAAATTATTGGCCTCTCATTTTAGTAGGTTGCCACATGGAATGATATAACACTATCATGTGGAAAATAAATAATTGTATGAGATAAGGGTTGACATGTGCAAGGGTTTATTTGTGAGTATTTATTAATCCCTAAACCTCTAAATATATATAAAATATATATATCATGTAGTGGTCTCTTTCACCAATATAATTTATTTTATATACATTATTTAGATCCTATATATATGTCATTGGACTACTTGACCCCATATCTATATCAATATGGTGGGATTCAAAGCTTTATTGTCTATAATAAATCTTGGATTGAATTATAAAAGAGAATATGGTGATAAACATAAATATACTGTGGAAGAGGATGATTTAATTTTGTGAAAACACCCTTTAAATGAGTCAATTGTATATTGAAATATAATATAACATGGATATATATCATCATGAAACATGCTTCTTAAAATTAGAGCATTTATTCTAAAATAATTTACTCTATCAATGGTGGAAGGGTGATTATAATTAAGCAACCAATTTTTTGTATTGACATATTTGTATCCAATTATTTGTTCTTAGTAAAAAATCCCTTATAATGGGTTTAGTAGCCATGGACAAGAAATAAAGGTATCTCCCTGCTAATATAATCTACCTAAAAATGCAAAATTCTATTTATTTTTCCTTTGGTTATAATGGGTTATAGTTCTAGTATTAACTCTCTGGTAATCTAATATTCCTAAAAATGGAATAATTTATTCAATATTACTTTCTTATTTTGAACCAAATGTAAAAAATTATCTATGAAATGTAAGATATATATTATATTTCATATGTGCTCAATCATATTTAAGTATTTTTGGCATGGTTAGTAGAAAAATAAGTCATTCTCCTTAAACTTTTTAATAGGTTTTAAACCTATAATAGCTTGCATGAGAACTATATATTCACATGTTAGTCTAATCCACCTAAAAATACAACAATATATTTAGTTTTCATTTCTTATTTTAAACCAAAATATAATGAATTTTATCTAAAATATAATAATCTATTATAGTTTCCACATTATCAATCATAATCAAGTCTTTATCTCATGGTAAAGGAAAAAATAAATCATTATCCTTAATCTAGTAAATAGGTTTTAAACCTATAGTGGACTACATGATAAATTTATATTCACCTAGTAATCTATTGAACATGAAGATGTAACAATATATTCAATTTTCCTTTCTTACTTTGAACCAAGTGAAATATTTTTCTATGAAATTTATGACATCTATTATCTTTTTCACATTATTAATCATATTCAAGTCTTAGTGGCATGTTCAAGGGAAAAATAATTCATTTTCCTTCAAAAATTTAATATGTTTTAAACCTATAGCGTCATGCACTAGAATTATATATTCACCTAGCAATATACTCATCTTGAAAGTACAACAATAGGTTACGTTTTCCTTTCTTTGTTTTAACTAATTACAAAAATAATTTTGTGAAATGCAAGACATCTAATTTATTTTCCATAGTCTAAATCATATTCAAGTCTTTTTGGCATGGTTAAGGGAATAAGAAAAAGCTATCCTTCAATTGGTCAATAGGTTTTAAACCTATAGTGGCATCTATAATAACTATATGTTAACTATCATGTGACAAGTTTTCACTATGGTTATAATTGTTTCCAAGTTAAGAAATATTCATATGACAACATGGTAAATGCTACCCCTCAATAAATTTGTCTTAAATACAACCAAAAACTCTTATAAAAGGTTATCAAAATAAAAAATCCATGAGCAAAAGTTAAACTTCAAACTATATAGTATGGTAATTCTTATTACATGCATTTTAAGAATTTTGTTCAATTTTCCTTTCTTATTTTGAAACAAATGCAAAAAAAAAGGTGAAATGTATAATATCTATTTTTTTTTACACATTCCCAATCATATTCAAGTATTTTTGGCATGTTCAAGGGAACAATAATTCATTATCATTCAACTGGTCAATAGGTTTTAAATGTATAATGGTTTACATGATAATTATATATTCACTTTGTAATCTACTCAGCCTAAAAATGAAACAATTTGTTTAGTTTTATTTTATTATTTTGAACCAAATGAAATAATTTTTATGTCAAATTTAAGACATATATTAACTTTCACCACATTATCAATCATAATCAAGTCTTTGTGGCATGGTTAAGGGAACAAAAACACAATCTCTTTCAACTGGGTAATAGGTTTTAAATCTATAGTGGCCTAGATCATAACTATGGGTTCAATATCATGTGTTGAGTTTCCATTATGGTTATAATTATTTTTGGGATAATAAATATTCATATGACAACATGGTAAATGTTACTTGTCAAAGATTCTTAGAAAGGGATATAAAAATAAAAATGCCATGAGAAAAAGTTAAACTTAAAACTAGAAAGTATGATAATTCTTATTACATACATTTTTAGCATTCTTTTTAGTTTTCCTCTCTTATTTTGAACTAAATGTAATAATGGTTTTGTGAAATGTAATACATCTATTTTATTTTCCACATTATAAATCACATTCAAGTATTTTTAGCATGATCAGGGGAATAATAAGCCATTTTCCTTCAACATGTAAATAGGATTTAAACCTATAGTGGTTTGCGTCAAAAATATATATTCACTTGGTAATCTACTCAGCCTAAAAATGTAACAATATGTTTGGTTTTCCTTTATTTTTTGAATTAAATGAAATAAATTTTATCTCAAATGTAATACATATATTACCTTTTCTACTTCCTCAATCATATTCAACTTTTTGTGGCATGGTTAGGGGAACAATTATTCATTCTCCTTCAACATGTCAATATGTTTTAAACCTATAGTGGCATGTGTGAGAACTATAAATTCAACTGATAATCTACTAACCTAAAAATGAAATAATATATTTAGTTTTTCTTTATTCTTTTGAAACAAATGCAACAAATGCTTTGTGAAATTAAAGACACATTATATTTTCCACATTCTCAACCATATTCAAGTCTTTGTGGCATAGTCATGGGAAAAATAATAAGTTCTACACTAGGTTTTAAACCTTTAGTGGCTTGCCTTAGAACTATAGGTTCAATATCATGTGTTGAGTTTCCACTATGGATATAATTATTTCCAAGCTAACAAATATTCAAATGTTAATATGGTAAATTCTACTCCTCAAAAAAAATATCTTTCATGTAGCCAAAGACTCTTAGAAAAGGCTATAAAAATAGAAATGTCATGAGAAAATGTTAAACTTCAAACTAAAAAATATGGTAATTTTATTATGTACATTCTTATAATTATTTTCAGTTTTGATTTCTTATTTTGAATCATATGCAATAATTTTACTCAAAAAATGATAGACTAATGAAAATAATGAAAGAATTAATTAAAAATGATAAATTTGACCTTGTTCATTCCAAATTTTAATCTAACCATAGTGCCACTAACATTAAACCACATAAGCCATCCTGATCTACTATAAAATATGGGAGCTTTGGATGAAGGCATGGAGATTCATATTAGCATAAGTGAAATCTTGATCTTTGTAAGACATTGTAGTTTTAAATGTTGGTAGACAATACAAAATGTGGAAGCACACATTAATGTACCATTGATAAAATTCCCCATCGCAAAGAAACCCTATTTCCCTCAAATAAAGGAAAAAGGCAAGGAGATCAAATAATGTATAAATTTTAAACTTTTGAAATATGTTAAAAAATGATTTTCCCATAAAAATCATTTTGTACTTTTATCTCTATATTTTTTTATTAATAGGTATAAGCATTTCCTATAAAACATTAAATATTATGTTAAAAATCACATCAAAATTAAATTTAAATTATAATATATCCACATTGGGGTTTACATAATATCTTGTATGCCACAATCTTAGTGATATCATGATTTTAATTTTTGACATAAATTTTATAATTATTTAAATTTAATTAATTTTACTGTTCATTTTAATAAGATGTTGTATTGGAAAAAAAAATTATGGAATGCACGTTTTGATTAGAGTGATAGGTATTTGATATTTCATTATTGATGGCATAAAATAACAAAGCATGCATCTTCATTTTAAATTCAAATAACCTAAGTCAAGATCAAAATTATTTGTATGATTGAAACATAAGCATACATTATCTATTTTATTTATTTTTCCATGATAATTCCTATGATGAGTTGTGATAATGTAAATACAACATGTTAAGTCTGAATAAGTAATTTGGATCTTAGGTATATATCAATATTTTAAGATTGTTGGCACTTTGAAGATAAGTTGTATGGTATGTAAAAATTCACAGGCTATTTTTTCCACTTAGACACATGGATTATCCTAAGTGACAAAAATAGGAAGATGCAATGGTGGTACTCTTACAAGTCAAAATGGAAGGATGGTGTCTAGGATAAAAGTGTACTAATATATGCATTTAATTTAAACACTATTAATTTAGGCCTCAGATGTGAATATTTTTATTTTTTTCTATACGTGAACATTAAATTAGCTCAAATCAATAGGCCGGGGAAGTGTAAATATCAATCTATACTAACAATGCCTCATCATATGTTACACCTACCAGTTTAAAAAATTTACATCCTCACAAAGTTCCTTCCATATATGCACTCTATATGTTATATAATATCCATTCTATGTAATTGAAGAAGCCTAGGTAGAAACACATACAAAGTCTATGACATATTACATCTCTTTATGTAGTCTACAGGTCTACCAAACTATTTTAGTGTAAACACTAAATCTGAATTATATATCACCTTAGTCTTGTACACTTGAAAAATATGTATCATGGATTTACATTTATCTTATATACCTTCTTTCTATCAAAAGGCTCACATACACTATCTAACTATGCCAAATTGATTATCTTTTAGTCTGACCAATATTATCCTAATGAATAAGCCTTCCATTATGATCAAAATGATATAAACCTAATTATTATCATCCATTACACGTTTTGGACCTATACCTATTTTATAGCTTGATGGACATTTGATTTCGAGTTAGATGCCTACACTGACACAAGTGTCTTATTCCAATACAAGTGTTTGATGCCCTAAATTAATCAAATTTTCAAATGAAATTTATACTTATGGTCATCCTATGTGAAATTTTCAAAGATGGATTGGTATATATACAAGATAAATCCTCATTCATTTACCACTCATCACAAACCTAATAACTCACAAAAGAACTTACCAAAAGCATTCAATCAAGCATTGAAGTGAGCAAAGCTTCCCCATTTTTAGTTATTTCCATATCAATCATAAGGAAATCACATATATAGGTCTAAAGTCACATCTATTTTCTAAGTTACAAGATTGGTCATTATTGCACCTACTTTCCATATATTGTACCCTTATGAACACATAAGACAACACATTAGGGGAGAACTACATCAATATGAGGCCCTCTTTAGAGTAGTGTCTATGTAGGTATCACCCACTAATATAAGGGTATTTAGGGTTAGATCAACACCATGAGCCCACAAACCCATTTTTCTCAAAGGTACTATGAAGATGAAAAACTAAGGTTTTTTTATTTGACAAGGAATAATAGTTTAGGATCTAAATCTGAGCACACTAAAGGGAAGGTGATAGAACCTAGAATATCCTAGGTGGTCACATCTCTAATAGATATTATTTACTTAACAATTGTATTTAAGTAACACATAAGCATCAACATGACTATTCAAGGTCAATGCTAGTGTCTAAGGCTACAAAAGGGAAATTTCAATAATTCGATGAATGATATAGGGCACTAATCTAGTATATTCCTAGCATGTTCAATATCATATTCATATGTGCATAGTAAACCATATAAGTACTCCTTTTTTCATTTCATTTTTATATAAATAAATAGTTGTACTTACTATTTTTTAGCATATTTCAATATTATATATTTAGAATATTGTTTATCTAAGTTTACAAATTAGTTGGCATGTTATAGATATGTTTATCACCCTTGTGCTTATTCACTTATACATTCTTAACCCTATACTATATTTCCCCATCTCAACTTAGGGTTAAAATTTTAGTGACCCTGACCTTTGGTCCCTAAAACCCTAGATATTAATCTAAGGTTGATTGATTCTCTATCACTAATTTCTAATTTAAAAATATTTCATAAGTTAAAAAATAGATTTAATTTTGTTACAAATATGTGTAATATGGATGCATATATAGCCTATTTTTTTCTCCAGTTTATGATTATAACCATTGTTTTTTATTATAATTTATTAATCATGCCTATAATTCAATGAAATATTAATTTTTTTAATATAATGAGAGGGTTTTAAAATGAAATCAATATTCAATCTCTCTTCATAACTCCTTTTGTAATACCATAGATCTGATATCCATATTCTAGCATGTATGCTCTCAACAAATTTTCCACCTATATCTTATGTAAGTGACAACCACCATCTACCACCCATTATTTACCAAAGGATTATACTTGATTTTATGGTCTATAATGTTACTAATTGAAAAAGTAAGGGTGTCCAACCTAATCTACCACCTATTAATATATAGTAGGTGCTTGTTAAGTATAAACTTGTGACCAAATCTAAGGGATATGACCTTGTTAACCAATTTAGCAACACACATGCTAAGATATCAATCATTGAAATTCTAAATCAATAAATTATCTATAAATATACCCTATATGAAGCATTGTGTATTACCCAAATTCCAAGCAATATTGAACTAACTTACTCTATGGATATTTTCAAATACATCAAAAAATGAAAAATGCATTACCTTTGATCCAAAAGATTTACCATCAAAAAATATTATTAACCAAGATTTACCTTTGTTCATATAAGTCACAATGCAAAACAAGGGAATGAAATGAATTCTCATTGATAATGGATCGACCCTAAACATGTGTACCACAAAATTCCTAACCACCATGGGTATTAGTACCAATAATTTAAAAAAATAATATATGCATATTAAGAGATTTGATAATTCACGTATCCTTATGGTTGGCCAAATCACATTGGATATGACATTGGGGACAAAAATGGTTCCAACCACTTTTAATGTAATTAAATTACATATATGTTTACATAAATTATTATATCTAGCACAAAATAAGTGAATATGAGAGATCACATAACAATAATTGACAACAAAGTAGAATACTAGATAATATATTAAATCCACTTTGAGGGGTCAACCTCCATAACAATGCCCTAAGAGCAGAATACTTAACATGATCATCAAAGACTAACTGCTACCTCTTATATATAGTCTACTTAGACATTGTTATTCTATAGGCTAACCTAACTAAGAACATAGAGAAATGTAACAAGAATATAAAAGAGGTATGTAAGTCACAAGTTAGCCACACATATCCCTAAACACACCAAAGGTTAAGCGTATAACATGCCCTTTCCTTTAAAATAATATTATCCTTAATGTTGAGTCAAATTTGGATGTTGTTGTATAAAGGGCATCTTCACAAGGTAGATTCTTCCATTTGATCAGGTACTCCTTAATCACTATAGACCACAACTACTTAGTGCACATTTGAAGGATCACTCAAGATAAAGAATAACTCTTCCTTCCTCATCCAATTTCGGTAACTTAGTTTGAGTACCAAATCTATGTCTAATGACTTTCTTCAGGCATGATACATGAGATACTAAATGTATGTGAGTGGAGGAAATAAACTCTAATTTGTAGGCCACAATAGCAAGTTTTTGCAAGATCTGATAAGGCCCATAATACTTAGGGGACAACTTGTTATCATTTTTTTTTAATTAAAGGACATCTACTTATATGGATACAAGTTAACAAAGACTAAATCACCAATGTAAAAATGCCTCTCACTTCTATGTTGATCTGCATATTGATTCATATGATTTGGGGCTATGGCTAAATTTTCATGTACATTTGCAAGGACCTCTTATTGATAGTGAATATGTTCTTCAACTAAATGAACCTTATGATGGAATTTCAAGGTTAAAGTGATGGATGGAGGATGGAATCCATATAGTGTTAGAAAAGGAGATATTTTGGAAGAACTATGAACATAAGTATTATACCACCATTTAATAAGTGCCAACCAATGAACCCATTTTATCTTGTTTATCAGAAAAAAAACAATGAAGATATCCTTCAAGAAATTTTTTAACTACCTTATTTTGTCAATATAATTAAGGATGATAGGATGAAATATGAGCCAAATAGGTTCCCAAACATGCAGATAACTCAATCCAAAAATTACTAGTGAAAATGGGATCTCTATCACTGACAATTATCTTAGGGGTACCATGCAATTTATAAACTATATTGAGAAAAATAGAAGCTATTTTACTAGCAACAAATGGTTGTGATAAAGAACAAAAATGAGCATACTTATTGAGATGATATACCACAACCATAACAACATTTTGACCATCAAATATTGATAACCTTGTAATGAAATCCATAGACACCTCTTCTCAACATTGGCTAGAGATGGATAAATGATACAAAAGACTTGGCGTTTTGATGGTTTCTCCTTTATTTTATTGACAAACCATACATTTAGCCACATATTTTTGGACATCCCCTTTGAGTCCTTCCCAAAAAAAAGATTTCTTGATTCTATGATAGGTTTTAAAAAATCTTGAATAACCCCCAAAAAGAGTTGCATGAAGTTCCTAAAGGATTTTTTGTCTAAGAAGAGAACTATCACATAGGTATAATCTATATTTATACCATAATAAATCACACTTTCATGTGAATTTTTCTAATCCACCAAAACCTTGCTAAATATTCTAAATAAAATCATGGGTAGCACCATCGTTGTCCCATTTTGATCATGCTTCCTCTAGCCAATCTACCTATAGAGTGGTGATATCACATAATATTGCCTCAATAGATTCATCCTTTTTAGATAGTGCATATACCACTACATTGTCCTTGAATTTCTTGTAAACTATTTCAAAATCATAGCCTAACATCTTAGTCACCCATTTCTTTGTTCTTCAGATGACAACCTTTGTTACAAAAAATATTTGAGACTATCATGATCAATATTTACTAAAAGTGATGACCCATCAAATAAGGCCTCCATTATTTAACCGCATACAAAATGGACATCATTTCTTTGTCATAAATGGGCTTGTGCTGATTTTTACCCTTTATTTGATGACTTTCAAATTCAAGTGGTCTACCTTCATGTATGAGTACGACACCTATACCATACCTAGATGCATCACATTCAATCGTAAAAGTCTTGGAAAAATCAAGAGTGGCCAACACTGGAGTGGTGTACATAGCCAATTTCAATTGTTTAAATGCCCTACTAGTTATATCAGTTTACTGAAAGGAGTCTTTATTCAACAAAAAGGTGAGTGGGGATGCAATGCTACCATAATTTTTGACAAACCTATGATAGTAACTAGTTAGCCCCATAAATCCCCTTAGTTGCTTGAGTGTCTTAGAAATCAGATAGTCCACCATTGATTATAATTATTTAGGATCCAATTTCACTCTTGCATGTGAAACTAGATGACCTAAGTACTCAACCTCATAAGCTCTAAAATTACATTTAGAAGGTTTGGCATACAACTAATATTGTTCCAGAATTGAGTGTACCTATTTTATATGGTGAAAATTATCTTCCCAAGTTTTATTGTAAATGAGAATATCATCAAAAGATACCAAAATAAATTTCCTCAAAAATGGCCCAAAAATAGTATTCATCAAACTTTGAAAGGTGGATGGTGAATTTGTAAGCCCAAAAGGTATAACCAAAAACTCATAATGGCCTTCATGAGTCCTAAAAGCAATTTTGGGTATGTCTTCTCATGGATCCAAATTTGATGATACCTAGAATTTAGATCTAACTTGGTAGAATAAAGAGCACTATTTAATTCATTTAGAAAATAATCAATGATAGGAATAAGAAACTTTTCTTTGATAGTGTACTTATTGAGTTCTTTGTAGTTAGGACACATACAACTGGCAAAGAATATTTGCTTTGTATATGGTGAATGATTCCTACATCTGACATCTCCTATACCATCTTTTCAATTTTAATTATTTGGGCATAGGGATACTTGTATGGCTTGATGTTGGGTGTACTACTAGGAATAAGTTTGATAACATGATCATGCATGTGACTAGGTGGATGTCCTTTTGGCATGTCACCAAAAATAAATTAATGGTCATAAATCATTTGTTGTAGATTAAGAGGTGTAGATGGTGGAGTTGGTTGAACTTCCATGGAAAATAAGTGAACTACAAATCCTTCAGCACCCTTTTAGATAATCTTTATAATTTGATGGGAGCTAACAAGTTGTGGAGATTTATCCCTTAATCCCCTTAGCTCAAATGTCCTTCCTTCAAAATGAAAGTGCATGAATAATTCTTGGAAATTCATCTCAATAGTGCATAAAGTGGTGAGCTATTATACTCCCTAAACAATGCCAGCTCCCCCCATGGGAATAGAAAACATAAGAGAATCCAACAAGTAGTCTCCTATGGCTAACTTAATACTATGGCATTTTCTCAAATAGCTAATAATACCACCATATATAATCATGACCTAACATTCTAGAGTAGGATAAATGAAATAGTTTAAGCAAGGATCTAAATTATTATTAATGAAGTTGTGTGTGCTCCCATAATCAATTAATATAGTGACCTTCTATTTCTTTAGGAAAACCACCACCTTAAGAGTTTGGGGAGTACTAATACCTGAAAGAACATGATAGGAAATAGTAGGCTGAGAGTCTTTAGATTCTTCCTTAAGACCTTCTTTATCCTTGTCAATTGCCTTCTCATCATCATCCTCATTGGCACCTTCGACGTAAAACATCTTCTTTTTAGCACAATGATGGTCTTTACTCCATTTTATGTTGTAACCATAACACAAAACTTTGGCTTTCTTATCCTCAATTTGTCAAAGTGTCAATCTAGTGGGTTGAGGATATGATGGTACTGGAAAGGTGTGATCATGACTAGTAGTGAAAATTTTCTATTTGACCACCTCTTTTTCCTCTACCATGTGTGCCTGTGGGATAACTTCTAAGATAGATGTTGGGTTAAACATCCAAACCTTCAATTAGATGCTATCTTTGAGACAACCTAGAAATAGATTAGTTAGATTTTCCTCAGTGATGTCTTCCACCTGTAAGGATAGATTCTAAAATTGATGAATATTATCCTTGATAGTTCTCATTTTCCATAGTTTGGCTAGATAATTGAATTAGTTCTTAGAGACATTATTTAGATAATGAGACAATAACTCATTATTGAAAATAGACCATGTAATAGGAGTACTATTCTTTTTCTTTTGATCACACAACCAATGATAACAAATGAACTAATCTGGTTCTAGATATAGAGATGCCACTATCAACTTTTAAGAACTAGGAGTTTGATGTAGATCAAATAAATTCTCAATTTGGGTAATCCAAGTGAGAGGATCCCTACCATCAAAATTACACATGTCTACTTTTGGTAACATCAATTTCACACCAAAATTGAAGTTGCTAGTGTTGAGAGGAGGAGGACTTGAATGATGAAGTAGAGGGTTGTTTGACTGTAAGTGAGATGAAAGGGAAGAAAATTGAGAAGTAATATAATTTAATTGAGTTTGAACCCCATTAATCTCTTTGTGTATCCCTAAAATTAGTTTAAACTTCATCAAAGTTATCATGTTTCGCCAAGCCCTTTATGTCAGCCTAAAATTGAGAAATCAATAGATTTGAAGTTTTAGATTCCATGTCACCGATAGAAGGAATCTTAAGAGTTTTTTGTGCCCTTTTCTTACCTATGTAGAAGGATTAGCCATATACAAACCCTAAGAGGTTTTTCACCCCAAAGAAAGTGTACTAGGAGATGATACCATTACGATCACCTCACTAAGATGAATCCAAATACTAACTTGGCACACTAGGGTAAAACATTTTGGCACCAAAAAAGTGTACCAATAAAATATATCATTAATATTGTCTATCCAAGATGAATCCAATTACTATAATTATGAAAATAAAAAAATAGACTTTTTTTTTAATGTTTTTGTTAAAAAAAGTGTTTCAAATGATACTACACTAATAAAAAAATTAAGTCTTCCTAGATTGAAAGTTATGGTTTTCACTCCTGCTCATAGAAGTCATGCCTCACTAGATCCAAAAAAATCCACAAGAAAATTTCCCAAATCAGAGCTTTGATACCACTTTTAATGAAATTACTTAGATGTTCACACAAAATCATTATATCTAGCATAAAATAAGAAAATATGAGAAATCACACAACAATAGTTGATAGAAGATCATAATACTAGATAATATAGCTAAGCCACTTCAAGGAGGCAACCTCCATAGTAATGCACTAAGAGAAGAATAATTAACATGATCATCAAAGACTAACCACTACCTCCCATATATAGTCTATTTATCCATGGTTATTTCATAGGCTAACCTAACTAAGAACATAGAGAAATGTAACAAGAATATAAAAGAGGTATGTAAGCCACAAGTTGGCCACATATATCCCTAGACATACCAAAGGTTAAGGGCATAGAATTTAAGGTAATTCATCAATCATTACATTAAAATTTACTTTTGGGTATACCTTAGATACATATAATGGAGGTTATACCATCTATATTACATTGATGTTTAAATTTTATACATGATTGGACCTTATTAACAATGCCTACCAATTATGATCCCTTCAAATTATGTAACATGATAGATTCTAACATAGAGTTCATTTCTACAATGGTACCACCTAAAAAATGTATTCCTCTTGAGAATATCCAAACTTATGAAGTGGGTGAGTCAATTACAATGGATCCATTATCTCTATATGTAAATAATTAACTAGATACTAAGGAAAACATGGAAGCACATCAATAACAAGAACCATTACCAAAGGAACCAATATTACTAAAACCATAATAAAATCCAACATTTGAGATTCCTTTATTGGTCAATACTAAGCATAAATATGTCCATGTTTCATATTAATATGATAGTGATGATGATTGCACCTCTTATATGACAGATGAGAAATTGCAAAAACTAAATTGGACCCACTTGATCATCTTTTACATAACCCATTTGGACCTATAGGGCTTGGTATATATGAGATAATCCATATTCATAATATACATAACCAAATCATAGGGAAAAGAAAAAATAGAAGATGAGCATGTAATTCTTGTTATTTTATAGTCCCTTATGGCTTAACACATTGATTCAAACTTATAGGGGTAAAATTTAGATACATAATTTAAATAATGTGGAGGTCTCTCATAAGAATCCAAAACAAACATTGCAAATTTCAAAAAAAAAAAGGATCATCAAAATACAATACTTTCTATGTTATTTGAACATAGGATGATATATTTACCTCCTACAAGACACAAAACACATGCTAGACTTCTTCCTAAAGAAAGAGTACCATATTATCACTATCATCATATCATCAACCATCCTACAAATTGATGTTAATCATTTCAAAACAAAATTCATAAATACAATAATGAAGGATGCATCCAAAGTGTTTAAGAAAATAAAAAGACTTAATACTTCTATTTTTTTAGAAATAACCATCCTTCAAAATAATTAAGGCATGAATCCTTCATTATTACTTCAAAAATCAATGGGTTTTGTTACCAACATCTTAAGGTGGATAAAAACACTTGGAACACATCTTAAAATATTACTATACTACAACATATGGGACATACTATACATGAGTTAGACTATTATCTAGCTTTCCCAAGATCTCTTGGGAACATTATACTACCCATTGCTTGTGTACAAAAGGAAGTAGAACTTATTATAAGGGTAATGGATGAACAACCACATTTGACTTTACATCTTGGGAAACAATGGTTGAATAATGGAAATCAACTTTTAATGCTACATATCAATGCCTTATTTTCCATCATGACAATAAATAAATATATCTCCCACATGATGGATATGATAGTATCCATATATAAATAATTATTGGTAGAGAGCTACCAATAAATACAAAATAATTAGATAAGCAAATATAAGAAATTTTAGTAAACAAGGACACCAAATAGTACCTTAACTCTTGAATTTGAGGAATTATTGGAGTAAGTGATTCCACACCTTAAATATTCCAAACATACCAGTTAAATAAAATAAAATTAAAAATTCCAAAAATAATTTTAACATTTACATCTTCTTATCAGCTCCTTGGCATTCATGTTGTTAGTTACATGTCAGTAAAAGGTATGTCAATAATTTATATATGCATGTATTTCACACATTGTTTTAGTGTGATACATACATAAAAAATACATGATCTATTCTAATATGGATGTTGGGTCTTCCTTCTTTTCATTTCATATAGAGAATTGAGGAATCTGATTCTTTGATATTGATACATACATGTCTACAGTTCCACGATCACTTTCCATTATCATGTATGAGTTTATATAATTACACATTCCTTTATTCATGCCCATATATTTCATAATGTACTTGATATACTATTTGATTGATTTTTTTCTAACACATGTATCCAAGGGTTAGTATGCTATGTTTATGCTTGTTGATTACATTTTTCATTTATGCACTTCCTTGAGTGTCGTGTCTTTCTTGTTAAATAATTAAGTATGCTTCATTATTTGTGTCCCCTACCTTTTTTAATTATTTTTAAATTTTCATGTCATTTATTATTTTATGGACATTTTAATATGTCACTATTTACTTTCTGAGCCTTTGACTAATTCATATCTCATAGATTATGTGGCATTTAAAAATTCACCTTGTTTGAGGCCTCTTTAGACCATTGTCTTTTGATTTGATTTTGAGTTACCTTGTGTGTGTGCTAAATTGGTTGGTGTGCATATACTATTACTATCTATATGTTTCCATGATTCACATAATGAATCTTATGACTTGATGTGATCGCATCCTATGTACCTCATTGTTATATCTAAATAGACATGCTACTCATATATGCTACATGATTTTTACATATATTATATAATTATCTTATCCTTTTGAGGTAAGGTAGCTACCCATTTATACTTCCCCTCACCTAAAAAGGGGTGTAATATTAGTAGGGGCCTATCATAGAGATATGGATTCCACATTTTTTCATAGTTCACATATTTAGATATATAGTGATGGTATGTTATGGAAACATGTTCTCCACATTTTTCATAGTTCACATTATTCAGATATATAGTGGGGGCATGTTATGGAAACATGTTATCCACATTTGTCATAATTCATAGATTTAGATATTTATTTGGGGAATTTTATGGAGACATGTTCTTCATACTTATACTATCTCTCATTTTCATATTTTAGTGAGGGCATGTTTTGGAAACATGTTATCCACACTTAAACAATTGTAAATTGGCCAAATTACATAGTTATATGATTTAGATACATATTTGTTGCCTTATTATATACATTGGTGCCATTTATATACCTGGATTTCAGTATGAGACATATATAACATGTATATGCTATGAAAAGAACACCTAAATTTCAAAATCCAAATTAGTTTTAGATTTCAAAATACTTCTACAAAATTTAGCTCACTAGGTGGATTATTATGGACTATTATTGAGCCAATCTACTACAATACTTAGTTCACTTTTGGTATGGTTGAGGTGATTTAATAAATCAATATTTATAAGTATATAGGTTGGACTTGATTACATCATCCAATCTCACCATATTTATAGTTTTTTTTACTTGGATCAACTCACACTCACCAGGTTATAAGTATGATTGGGTAACATGGTTAAGATAATCTCAATTGTTGGGTGGCAACTCACTTTTTATCGATGGTTAGGGGAAACTTTGTGATTTAACATCCATACACACACACACAGACACACACACACACACACACACACACACACACACACACACACACACACACATGTGTGTGTGTGTATATATATATGTATATATATCTATATGTATATATATATATAGTATATACACATATATATAGGTATATATATGTGTTTATATATATACATATATATATGTATATGTATATATATATGTATATATATATATATGTATATATATATATATATGTATATATATATATGTATATATATATATATATGTATATGTATATATATGTATATGTATATATATATGTATATGTATATATATATATATATATATGTATATATATATGTATATATATATATGTATATATATATATATATGCATATATATATGTATATATATATATATGTATATGTATATACATATACATATATATATGTGTGTGTGTATATATATGTATATGTATATATGCATATATATATACATATACATATATATATATATATATATTTATATGTATATATATATGCATATATATATATATGTATATATACATATATACATTTATATATATATATATATATATGCATACACACACACACACACACACACACACACACACATATAGACACACACACACACTCACACACTTTTGGATTTAAATATTCCTAATCATAGTTTAAATGGTTCATAATGATTCATCTTTTCAAATCAAGTTGCCAAAAGGGAAGGCGGTTGCCTCGATACATAGGTGTATTCCTAAACATTATTATTTCTATTTCAATAATTTTAATTATTTTTATTTTATATTATATTCACTGATTATATACTATAACATGCCCTTGCTTAGAATTTAGTTTCTAAAAAAACACTCAAGTTAGGTTCATGCAAAGGTAAGGTGTGTTATACACACCTAGGTATGTATTTGTTTTCATTTAAACTAACAATTTCACTACTAGATTGCAGGGGGTGGGGGGGGATGTAGACACTAAATATAAATTATATATCACCTCATCTTGTACAATTTAAAAATACATATCATGGATGTACCTTCAGCTTTTAGACCTTCCCATTATTAAAACTTCTCACATACACTAACTCTCTATGCAAAATTTCTTCTCTTAGTCCAACCAATGTTATTCTAATGACCAAGCCATATATCATGATAAAAATGTTATAAACATGCTCATTATCATCCTCTACAAGTTTTAGACCTATATATTTTCCATCTTCCTCAACACTTGCATCTTAGTTAGATTCCTATGTCGACGTAAGTGTCATGTTCCAAAAACAAGTGTCTAATGCCCTATAGTCATAAAATTTACAAATTAAATGTATACCTATGGTAAGCCTAAGTGATTTAATGTAATATATTTCCAAAATCTATTGGTATATATACAAGATCAATCCTTATTCATTCACCACCTAGCGAAAACCTATAAACTCACAAATTAACCTACCAAAATCATTTAATCAGGGATTGAAATGAGCAAAGATTCCCTATTTTATCCTATTTCCATATCAATAATAGGGTCAACACATCTATAGTTATAAAGTACTAAAGGAATATCCCATGATTCCTATTTCCAAGTTACAAGATAGGTCACTATTTTAATTTCTTTCCACATATTTCATCCTTGTGTAGACATAAGATAACACATTAAGGGAGATCTCCATCAATCTAAAGCCCTCTTTAGATTAGTGGCTATGTAGGAAGCACCCCCTGATAGAGGGATATTTGGGGTTAGATCAACACTATGATCCTGATAACCATTTTTTTAGTCACTATGAAGATTAAGAACTAGGGTTTTGTTATTTGACAAGGAGTGATAATTTGTCATCTAGATTTGAACACACTAGAGTGAAGGTGACATAGAACCCATAATATCCTAGGTGGTCACTCCATATTTGCTAAGTATTCCATACTTAACTCTTGCATCCAAGTTAGATAAAAATATCAATGTAAATTTTTGAGGTTGACATAAGTTTTTGAGGCTATAGAGGGAAAATTTATATAATTTTATGACTGATTTATGGCATTGATCGAGTCTAGTCCTAACATGTTCCATATCTGATTTGCATGAACATAGTAAACTAGATAAGCACTTTTATTTTCATTTCATTTATTTATCAATCAATAGTTGTACATACTATTTTTATAATATTTTAGTATTTAAATTAATAATATTGTTTATTTGAGTTTGAAACTTAATTGGCTTGTTATACATTTTTTATTACCCTTTTGATTATTAATTTATATATTATTAACCCTATACTATATTACTCCATTTTAATTTAGGGTTAAAAATTTATTTACAATATATATTATTGATACATGTGCCATCTCTCAATGAAAATAAGTGTTATATATCCAATGTGTCTTCTAAAAATATATAAAATGCATCATGTGGAAACTTACATGAGTCTAAAATGAATTAAATGAAAAAACTGGCTTATTTAGCCATATTAAAAAATAAATAAAACCAATCAGACAAAAAATGGAAAGGCTTCCAAAATGAATTATGCCTCTATTTTTTTATGATGAAGCCTATCAAATATTCCTAAGTGATGGTCCTTATTTCATAATAACTAAGGGGATCTTCATCACCCCATCATTTTTAATATTTGACCCAAATTCTCTCTCAAATACCAAAATGCCAATCTAGGTTCATCTCCCCAATTTGCCTCTAAATTTATCCTTTGATTTCAAAGAGATAGGAAATTCTGTGGGCACTTAAATAAAAGTTAACGCTAAGAAAATAACAAAAAATTTATGCACATATTCTAACATTTATGTGAAAATAGATATTAACAAAGGCCTACTAGATAAAGTTATTCTCAGACATGATAAACTTCAACACAGCTAGATATTGGATTAGGATAATATAAAATTTTGATGTCTTATATTTAAGTTTATAGGGCACCTACATGCTACCTACCCCAATACACAAACACATCCTCCTAGAAAAAAAGGGATGAAATCAACATCCAAATGATGGAATTTTCTGAAGCAAGAGGTAGTGGATGAAGATGTTGATCAGGTAGAGAAAATATAACATATAATAGATTTAAAAAAGAATAAACATGGATAAAAATATAACTAATTTAATGAATATGTGTCTATTTAAATATAAGGATGATAAGATAAACACACATCTATGGTGATTATTATGAATGGGATCCCATTAGAGGGAGTGAAGAGAGTACGTGGATCAAGTAAATTAGAATCAGATAAGGAATTGTTGACCCATCCAAATTCATAGATATTGATTTTATACACACCTTCAGAATATCAAACTTTAGCTC
Source organism: Torreya grandis (assembly GCA_037957365.1). NCBI lineage: Eukaryota > Viridiplantae > Streptophyta > Pinopsida > Cupressales > Taxaceae > Torreya > Torreya grandis. Next base: position 320,060 of record JARHVA010008436.1, read on the forward strand.
TGTAGATAGTCACTATGTATCCCTCTCAAGGGTTGTGTTATGAGGTTTAAATAATAAATAAATAAAAGTAGGCTTGAAGATTATTTCAGAAATGTTTCCCTTTAAATGTTGGTCTTATTTTTTAGGATCTTGGCCTTTTATTTCAGTAATTTCTTGTTTATGTGTTATGATTTTATTTATTTTAATCACTTTGATTTGTGTTGAAACTTCCCTTGGTGTCTAGGGGATTATGTTGTTTCTCACACTTTGGTGTATTTTTTTCTGGGAAGTTCCACTCTCCTTTGTTGTTTTTTCTCCTTTGGAATGTTGTTAAGCATCTTAAAAATGTAATTTATTTATTTTATTAATATGAAGTTATGATTTATTTACATGGATAAAAAATTAAATTATTATATTTAATATAATTGACCAATGTAAGATTTCATGTGTAAAAAAAAAGAAATTTGAAATATTTTCTCATTATCATTCTTAGTAACACTATAAGAAACCATTGTATTAATAATAGTAGTTCTCATTTCTCTTTATTAAATGAATGAAGGAAAGGGAAAATAACCACTAGGCCTAAAAGCATTTCCAATTCTAGGTATGATATTGGACCTAGGTTTGAATTCCCACCAGTATTTGCATACTCTCTCTAAGTATTATGGTGGGTTGATGTAATTAAAATTAGGTAGTACCCCATATTTCACAACTTCTTTTTTGGACACTCAAAATTACATACTAAAGACTTTTAATTTAAATTTCTATACCAAACCATATACTTTAAAATTCTTCAAATAAATTTTACTCTAGATTTAAAAACTAAAGATTGAATTAACTATGATGGTAGTATTAGTGACATTTATGTTTGTGATCAACCCATATATATAGTTTTATTTCATTTAACATAATTTCAAATGTTCAAATCCAATTTGAAAAAAAAAATGATATTGAAAACCTTTACATTATGAAAATCACACAAAATGGAAACCTCAAAATTAATATTTTTCCTTATGAGATACATACTTTATATTCTTTGAAAAATAAATAGATGTGTTCCTACCATGTAGATCATGCATAACAAATTATACCTATCAACCACTACTATTATAATAACAAGGAGAGATACATAAGATAAATAATTTACCAAACACATTTCAATTATGGTGTATGATTAATATATTTATGATTTATCCCCTTCACATTACATTTATTCTTCAGTTGGGTAGTTCACTTCCATTGGTTTCATTGTCAATATTTATATGTGACACATGTTTTATGAAGTATGTGCATGGTGAGGTGGTGTTAAATGAAAATATATGCGTTTTGTACAGTTTTTCAAGGTTTGAGTTGCATAGATTTGATTTCAAAGGAGAATTTTATCAAATATATCAGAACATTATTTTCAAGTGGATTCACACTAATTGGAGACAAAAAATTTAAGTGTGAAATAGACTAATCAAATTGATATAATATTTTATTTTATAATAATGACTAATAACAAATATCCAAAGCTCAAATGCAAACCCCTTAGCCCACATGGATTCTCCTCCTCCTTGAGAAAAATATAAATGATTTTTTTGTCTCATCGACACCATAATAGTGATATTGAACTAAAGTTTTAGTGTTTAATTAACTAAAAAAAAAACCTTATAATTTAAGTTTAGGATTGATGTTGGTGAAATATTAAATTTTATAGTGTTTTAGAAGTAAATAATTTAAGTCTCTAAAATTAATTATAGTGTTAAATATGAGCTAAGGACAACCAAAGAGTGGAGATGTATTGGAGGAGGTAATCACATATAAATGTGTGCTCAATTTAAGGGGGAATTTGATGGAGCAGGTCATTCCTCCAAAGACACAATATTTATGTTTGGGATACAAGCCATTATTATTTAAACAAAATATATATATTTTAGATTAACAAGATTTGATCCAAAAATAAATATTCAAAATCATTACAACATGTATTGATCAGATCAAAGATCAGAGAGAGAAAATAAACCCAAAGGAACCACATTTATAAAATTTAGAAAATACAATCATAAATATACCATTCCAGATAACCACAAACCTTGAAATCTGAAGTAATACCCTATATCTATAAAGGACCTAAAATTAAGACCAACTAATCAATAAGTCCCTCCTACTTAGTTAATTTCATTGTCCTCTCACTTAAAGGAACCTAATTTTGTTGGAGGCCTTAAGACTCCTTTGTCACCTCCCTATTCCATTGAGAACATTATTCTAGCATTACCCATGAATCCAAAAGTGGTAAAGGATACTCTGCACCATTTGGAGAAGATAAAATCTATACATCAACATCTTCATCTTTCAACTAGCCAACTATCCCAAATTTTCCTCGCTGAGGGTCCAAGGCTTTTTTGGCATGCATAGGAGAGGATAAACTAATTAATATTTCTTGGTTGCTCTCTTTAAGTGGAAAATAATAATTTTTGAATGTTTTGTTCCACTTGAAAAACTAATGTGTCTTGGATAAAGAAAATAAAATAGAGGAATAATCTACCACCAAATGTCAAATTTGATTGCATCCAAAAATATGTGAAAGGTAAATAATTCAAAGTTATAGAATTCAACCCAAGAGTTCACTACAAAAAATAGTTTGATACAATGTTGAAAAGGTTTGGATAAATCCACTATAGCACAAACTCAAATGGAGATTTTATGTTTTAGGTTTGGTTCTTCACTTACTTCAATGAACCTTCCAATATTAGGTATCATCTACCAAATAAAAAATGGATCCCACATTTTTAAAGGAATATTATATGAATGAATATAAACTAGAATAAAAGAAACCACTACAAGAAATTAAATAAAGAAAGGGGGCCAGAGACAAATAAAAACATCATAATTTATGAAAAACCATGGTCTATTACTCCAAATAATCTCTTTGTCCTCCTTAAACACAAATTAAACCAAGAAAAACCTTTATAGAATTGAATATAAATTTATGCCATCAAAAAATTTACTCAAATTGAGGTTAATATTTCATTGATAAGGAAAGTGTTTGATCAATCTTATTTAACTTGGTTCCAAATTGTAAGTTGAAATGGAAAGATAGTTGAAAATATTATTAATCTTAAGAAGCATATATAACATGTAATTTTATTAGTGAATTTTTACACCAAGAATCATTTTATATTTGTTACTACATCGAGGATAATGATTTTATAAATGGAATGGGATGTAATGCCCCTCCTAATTTTTTTGTATACTTATTTATAAGTCTTGTATTAATCATTATTTTTTATGCAATCTATGCTCACACTGTGAATGTGAGGGGTATTTAACCCTAATGGTGGTTAAAAATTGTAATATTATTAATGAAGTTTTTTAATGTCAAGTTATTTAATGTATTCCATTCCATGGTACCTTATGATATGGTGTGCTTTCTAGAAGACATTTCTATTGGGACACCAATTCCATTAAGGTTTTCACTTAATGGTGCATTTTCATGTAAGTAATAAAACATCGTGAGTAGGTTTTGAGTGTGTATATAGACTCATTTCATATATGAATTAATTAATTATAAGTTTTGGTGTGGGACTATATATATATTATAACATTGTTTTATGCTATAATCTATTGTGTGATGTCTATATTTGGTCATCATAACATGATTTTAACCTTTCATTTTTTCTTAAATAATGTGTTTTATATCTTAAAATTTTGGGTATATGGGGATTTTTAATTGTTCATTCCCCAACCCACTTATTTTATCCACTTTTACATTCACATAGGGATAAAAACAAATTATGAAAATATTAGGCCCTAATCTATACTGGTTAAATTTAATGCCTATATCACAACACTTTTAATTTGTACACCACCATTCCATGTTGAACCTTGAGTGAACCACCATAGTATCTTCTTAATTTTGGCACTTTAAAATAATCTATATAGGTCTAAGTGGAAAATATAACCCATGAATTATTATAGGCCATTCAACTTCTATTCAAAGCATCAAACATCCTTTAAATACTTATTTAGACCTGAGATCCAAATGAATCATTTATACTTAACATACCATATTTACATGACCATAAATCATCACAAGAAATATCATGGAAAAGGAAATAAAACATGAAATGTAGTTATATGTTCCACTCATACTAATAATGTCACTCTTGACTTGGATAATTTGAATAAAAAACAAAGATAAATACTTCACTGGTAGACACCATTAAGAATGAAATATGAAATCCCCATTTTTATAATCAAAACATGAATTTGGTAACATTTTATTATTCCAATATAGCATTTTATTAAAAATTACTTGAAATTAATTGAATTTAAATAACTATAGAATTTATGTCAAAAATAAATATCATGATGTAACTAAGAATATGACATATAATGTTACATCCAAAAAACTATTTAACCTGCAATGTGGATATCTTATAATTTAAATTTCATTAAAATATGGTCATTAGGAAAATGATAATTATTTTTATTGGAAACACATCATGATACCTATAAATTAAACAAATATAGAGATAAAATTATAAAATAGTTTTTACGGTGAATTTTTTTTAACATATCTCAAAACTTTAATTTTTTTACATTCTTTGATCTTCCTTCCTTTTTACTCTATTAGAGGGAAATGAGATTTCTTGTGAAGGAGGAGTTTTTTCAATTGTTCAAGCTTTTATGCTTATTTGTTTACCAACACAATTTTATATCTAACATTTTATACAAATAAGCTTTAGCCTATGCTAATATGGATGTTCATGACCTATTCCAAGTTTTCCATACTTTCAAGTAGATTAGGGTGGCTTTTAAGGTTGAATGTTAGTGGAGCTATAGATAGATTTAATTTTTAGATAAACAAGATTAGATTTCTCATTTTGATTTTTTTATCTAATCATTGAAATTAGTCTAAAAATTCAAAGTAAGGTTGTTGCATTTGGTTCAAAAAAATAAATCAAAACTAAATTGAACACTTAGAATGCATGTGATAATAATTAACATATTGCCTAATTTGAAGTTTAAATTTTTCTTAGTAATTTTCTCTTTTTATATCCTTTTCTAAAATTCATTGTCTATGTCTAAGGAAAGAAATATTATAATGGGTGAATATATCATTATGATGCAAAACACTATAGGTTTTAAACCTATTTAATAGTTTAAAGACAATGACTTATTGTTCCTCTAACCATGAAAAAAGACATAAATATGATTGATAATTTGGAACATATAATAGATGTCTTACATTTTAGGAAAAAATTGTTGCATTTGGTTCAAAATAAGAAAGGAAAATTTAATACATTTTTGTATTTTTAGGTTGAGTAGATTATAAATTGAATATATAGTTCTGATGTAGGCTTATATATGTTTAAAATCAATTGACATGTTGAAGTAAAATGAGTTATTATTCCCATGACCATGCCATAAATACTTAAATATGATTTAAAAAGTGGAAAAGATAATGGATGTCTTATATTTCATAGTAAATTTGTTGTATTTGGTTCAAAATAATAATTAAAATGGAATAAAATGCTCAGAATGCATGTAAGAATAATTACCATATTGTCTAGTTTGAAGTTTAACTTTTTATCATGGAATTTTTATTTTTATATCCTTCATTAAGAGCCTTTGGCTATGTCTAAGAAATATTTGTTGAGGGGTAGTATATACCATGTTATCATATGAACATTTCTTAGCTTGGAAATAATTTTAACCATAGTGGCAACAAAACACATGATATTGAACCTATATGTCTGATGAATGGCATTATAGGTATAAAACCTATTATCTAGTTGAAGGAAAACTTATTATTGTTCCCCTGACCATGTTATGAAGACTTGAATATGATTGAGGATTTGGAAAATATAATAGATGTTTTACATTTTAGAGAATTATTTTTTGCATTTGGTCAAAATGTGAAATTAAACATATTGTTGTATTTTTAGGTTGAGTAGATTACTAGGTGGATGTATAGTTCTAACACGTGCCACTATAGGTTTAAAACCTATTAACATATTGAAAGAGACTAAATTATTTTTTCCCTAACCATGACAAAAATACTTGAATATTATTGAGAATGTGGAAAATATAATAGATGTCTTACATTTCATATAAACTTTGTTGCATGTGGTTCAAAATAAGAAAGGAAAATTAAACAAAATGCTTAGAACACACGTAAGAAGAATTACCATATTGTCTAGTTTGAATTTTAACTTTTGTTTATGGTATTTATGGTATTATATCTTTTTATAATAGTCTTTGGCTATGCATAACACAAATTTATTAAGAGGTATAATTTACCATGTTTTCATATGAAGATTTTTTAGCTTGGAAAAAATCATAACCATAGGGTAAACTCAACACACGATATTGAACCTATAGTTATGATGTAGCTACTATAAGTTTAAAACCTATTGGATAGTAGACAATAAATTTTTATTGTTCCCCTAAACATGCCATAAATACTTGAATATGATTGATAATGTGGAAAAGATAATATATGCCTTAAACTTCACATATTTATTTTTCTTTTGGTTCAAAATAAGAAAGGAAAATTGAACAAATTGTTGCATTTTTAGGTGAAGTAGATTAATAAGTGAATATATAGTTGTCATGAGAGACATTATAGGTTTAAAACCTATTGACTATTTGAATAATAATGAATTATTGTTCCCCTCACCATGTTAAAGACTTGAATATGATTGATAATTTGTAAAAGATAATAAATTTCTTTACATAAATTTTGTTGCATTTGGTTTAAAATAAGGAAAACTAAACATATTTTTTTCATTTTTACATTGAGTAGATTACCCAATGAATATATAGTTCTCATGCAGGCCATTATAAGTTCACAACCTATATAGTAGTTCAAGAATAATGACTTATTTTTCCCTTGATCATGTCATAAATATTTTAATATTACTGAGATGTGAAAAAGATAATACATGTCTTAAATTTTAGATAAAAATGTTGCATTTGGTTCAAAATAAGAAATCAAAACTAGAACAAATTGTTGCATTTTTAGGTTGAATAGGTTAATATGTGAATATATAGTTCTCATGTAGGCCACCATAGGTTTAAAATCTATTGACTAGTTGAATGAGAATGAATTCTTGTTCCTTTAACCATGTCAAAAAGACTTGAATATGATTGAACACATGGAAAAGATAATATGTCTTACATTTCAAAGATAATTTGTTGCATTTGTTTCAAAATAATAAAGGGAAATTGAAAACATTGTTTCATTTTTAAGAATAGTATATTACCAGGGAGCTAATACTATCATCATAACCCATTACAACTAGAAGAAAACTGAAAAAATAGTTGCATTTTTCAAGTAAAGTATATTAACATGGAGATAATTGTATTCCTTATTTACAACTACTAAACACATTAAAAGTGAGTTAATACTAGAACCAAATAATTGGAAAAAACTATCTTAATGGGAAAAATTGGTTTCTCAAATGCCATATCCATTCCACAATTAATATAACATATTAATTTGGAAGTCATGCTCCAATTTTTATAAGTATGTCTCATGATGATATGTGTCTAGGATATATTTTACATCAATATGAAATTAACACATGTAAAGGGCATTTTAACCAAATTTAATCAACCTATTCTACATTTTATTTATGTTTATCACCATCTACTCTTTTCCAAGTCAATTTAATATTCTTGACAAATAATAAATATATATCTATCTTGCCACCTCCCCATCAATATTGATATACATATGGGGTCAAAGAGGCCAATGGCATATATACAAGATTGAAATAATGGATATAAAATAAATTATATAGGTGAATGAGAACAAATCCATGACATATATATTTTAATTATATTTAGAGGTCTAGGTCCCAATCAACCCTCACTAATAAACCCTTGCTCATACTAGCCCTTATCTCATATAATTACCAAATTGTCACATGGTAGCATTATATCATGCCACATAGAAACCTAGTGAAATGAGAGCTTGATAATGTTCCTCTCCATGGTTGGGAGGGATCCAAACCATGAAGAGATTAAAAAAAATTGTTGGTACATTTATTTACTTTATTACATTTACTTGTATTTATTATTTATTATTTTGGTGCACTAATTACTTATTATTATTAGTTTATTATGTTTATTAATAATTTTCACTAGATAGGATAAGCTTGCTTAGCTAGTAGTTAACTTAGACACTTATCTTGTTACAGTAGAGTTTAACTCCACTATTCAGGGTAAGATAGGATAATATTTTTTAACTAATATTCAACTTGTGTTGATCATTTACACAAGTTGGACACCTATCTTATTAGTGTGGAGTTATACTATACTATCATGTAGATAGATATTAGTTGAACTACACATGTTGTGTGAATTCCTTGGTCTTTATCATGCATGCCTTGCTCTATATAAACAATGGCTATTTATGTATTCCATATTAGATTAATATTGAATTATCATAGTAAGTCATCATATTTGAGTTATTTATTCATTTATGTTATTATCTCAGATATATAGTTAATGTTTATTACTATTAATATTACTATTTTATCTCTTATTTATGCTTTTTATTAGATTCATTAGATCTTGTAGCTAATTCTAATATGGTACCAGAGCTATCTTGATTCTATAGATTGCTATATATTCAAGAGAAAAATATCTAGATATAGGATCAATTTTTTGATTTTGTATACAAATAATTAGAGCTTTGTGGAGAATTTTTGAGCTCATCATTGATTTTAGAGTGCCTGAGATAGTCAAAATCATATACAATTTTATCCAAATTGGGCATAGGAGGCAAAATTGGCAAGGGACCACATAAGTACCATGCCCAAAATTGATGGGTACCTAAAAATTAAAGCATTTATAAGCAAAATGGACCTCATGGTTGTGTTTTAAAGATGTCAAAACCTATAGATCCATATAAAATTTGTCCAATTTGGGCACAGTCACCCTGAAAGACAAATTGTTTTTGCTCCTAGGTATAGTCGTACAGACCGTACGGACTGTGCAGACCAAAAAAATACATTTTTTTCTTTTTGGTAGGCCTCATGGATCAGTAGGTATATTTGAAAGGGAAACTTTGGAATCCTACCATTTGAAATTGGGAGGTATTTTTGAGTGAATGTTTTTTGAAATAGCTTAAAATTTCATGCTCTTCACTATTGTACTTTCAATTTTTTCCAAATTTTTATAGAAACTAGATTTTTATACAATAGATCTTGCCCATCTTAATTTTTTCACTTTCAGAGGCTCATAAATTTCACATATGACCTCAAATTGAGGTCCCATTTTTTTTTTAATATTTTTTCGAACACAACACATTGGTGCAAAAATTTTTGTAATAAAGTGCATATTTTTTGTACATTTAGACTAGAGGGCCTAAATGATCTTTTTTTAAACTATAAAAATTATAATCCAACCTTGTAATTACACTCAATTATAAAATGCCAAAAATAATTTCTAGGTGAGATAAAACTAGGTAATTCAGGGAGGTTTTGTGGTGTGTTATGTACTTTGATTTCTGCTTTGTGATAGTTTATTTCTGATTGCATCATGGAGATTCCTAAGTTTCCACTATTAATAGCATAAAACTATAATACATGGAAACATAACTATTGGAATTCATTAATGATGCTAAGATATATGCCTTACATAACAACTCTTCTTACTTCACCTATTGATGCAAAATAGTTACAACACTTTCTCTTTGAAACTACTAAAGTAATTGGATGCATTCGGTATTACATGTCTTTATATTTGAATTTCCATCTTGAAAAATGTACAACTCCAAAATAGGCTTGGGATAAATTAGCATCATTATTTGGTAAATTATATGAGGTTCATGGTTACCAAATTGACAATGAACTCATTAGTTTGGATCCTAAAAATTATGCTACAATACAAGACTACATCACTAAAGTCATAGATCTTAGAGCACAAATTTCTAAATGTAAAATTGATAAAAAGGATATTCAATTGATTATTAGTGCCTTACACAAATTAGGTCTTGAATATTCATCCTTTGTCTCTAGCTTTTAGACTCATCGACTCACATTTGGCACATCTTATCAAATGCCCACCTTTGAGGTATTCTCTAAGATTCTAATGGCTGAAGAAGAAAAGTTAATATCCATGGGTCTAATCAAGTCATCTAAATCTCAATCTCTAGTTACAAGTCAATCTCAACATAAGAAAGTTTCAACATCAAATATAGGTTCAAGTAAAAAGAAGTAGAATAATCAGAATAAGTCATAAAAAGATAAGAATAAAGGGTAACAATATTCCTCCTAAGGAGATTATAAATCCACTAATAAGAAAGGGGATTCATAAAAAGGACTGGCACTCCTTTCCCTTATTTTTAAAAAGTGTTTCATGGTGAACAATATTTTTGGAAGAAAGAGATTGATGAACTTAAGGGTATTCTCAAAAAGAATAACATCAATCAATCCTTTTCAAAGGATTCTTCCACTCCTTCAAATTTAGGGAAAGGGAAAGCAACGGCACTAGTTGAATTTGAAAATTCTCTGAAGTCATGGGTCATTGACTCAAGTGCTTCATACCATATGGGTTTTGATCAAGAATAATTTTCTAGATTAGAACCAAGTTCCTTACCTTATATTCTCATAAGTGATGATTCTAAGGTAGATGTTATAGGAAAGGGTATAGTTGATGTTGATAGTGGTGTATTTGAGGATGTCCTCTATGTGCCAGAGTTATTAACTAACCTTCTTTCTATCTAAAAAATCACTCACTTTGTGTTAGGAATCTAGAACAACAAACATGCTCTGACTCCACTGTTAGGACTGTGGAAGCACCATTGATTACCAAGCAACTTAATATGCGGAATTAAACCAGAAGTAACAAGTAACTAGAATTCAAAAATAACATAGAATATGAGAGACAATACCCAATTGTATTAATACTCTTCCAAAAGGAAATACAACAAAGAAGATGCCACAGTCTTCTTCCTTACAACTCTACATCTCACACACATCTAGAGCATAAACAATAAATCTCTTCAAGAGCTCACTCTCTCTCTTACGGTCCCAACACACAACTCAAACACAGAGTTGGTGTTCACCTCCAACCAGTTAGTATCACTACTACCAGTACACCGAGTATACAAACATACTCAACCGAGTACACCATACACTCCAAGTAGATCTCCCATGAACTTGCAACAACTTGCAACTCAAATGATCTTACTTTAGAAGGAACTACCTTGCCTTCCTCTATTGCTCTCCAACTAAGTACACACCATACTCCAAGTAGATCCTACCTGATCTTGCTACCTATTATGTTGCTGATCTCCCTGATCCTGCTGCCACCTACAGATCAATCTGGTCTTGCACACCTGCTGACCAACCTAGTTTTGCACACCTACAAACCTAGATCTTGCACACATGAACACCTATAAATCAATGATCTTACTTACACATGTAGATCTCCAAATGTGGCCTTGCACACCTGCTAACCAAGATCCTACATACATGAAGAATCCTTTTGATTCTCCAAACTAGCACCCACACTTGGCACTGTGGCACTAGGAAGAACACACCATGCTCTCTTCACTCTGAAGGAGCTAATATTTGCTCTCTTACTCTCTAGCACAAATTACAATACAACCCATGAGTCTCTTAAATAGATCTCATGCAAACAATAATTAGACATCTAATTACAATAATAAGATCCACAACTCAAGACTATAATTAGCCTTCTTCATGCAAACAATCAGTTCATTAACAAACTATCTATGGAACTCGTAGTTTAGAATCATACAGGTAACTGACGTTGGTCCCTATCTGCCTAGGGGTGACCGATGTCGGCTGATCTCTGACCGTCATTGGTAGCTTCTTGTTTCCACCTGATCGACATCGGTTGGCCTGACTGATGCCAGCGATTGTGACACTCAGGACCCTCCTCCAATGTTTGCATCAGTGAAGCTTTTAGCTCCACAACCTAACACTTTGATACTGGTAGGAAAGTTGCATTCACACTTGATTCTATATTAATCAAAGAAATGGAGGATAATGCCTTATTTGTAGTGGGAAAATCTAACAATAATACTCTATTTATTCTCCCACTTTGTGCCTCAGTCTTTCACTACAGTGTTACTCTCACACATTGATTCAATGATCAAGTTATGGCATGAGTAGTTTGGTCATATAAACTAACTAACGCTATTTATAATAGCTTAGTCATTAGAAGATGGTTATAAGACTTTCATAGATTTAGTTTTTAGGGGGTATATGTCATGGTTGTGCCTTAGGAAAACATCTAGAGGATAAGTTTGATAAAGGGAAGGCTTGGAGGGATACACAAGTCCTCAAACTTGTTCATAGTGATTTAGTGGGTCCATTACCTACTTTGTATTTTAGTAAAACCTGTTATGTTCTCACATTTATTGATGACTATTCCAAATATACTTGGGTTTATTTTTTGAAACTCAAGAGTGAAGTATTTGATACATTTTTAGATTTCAAATCTCTAAAAGAGAAATAATCTAGGAAGTATGTCAAAATTCTCTGCACATATAATGAGAGGGAATATGTGAACAACAAGTTTGAATAATTTTGTGCTCTTGAAGGAATTGATCTTTAGCATTCAGTTGCATACACACCTCAACATAATGGTGTATCAAAGAGGAATAATACATTCTTAAAAGAGATGGTAAGTTTTATGATTAATGCAAAATCATTAGTACCTGAGTACTAGGTGGAAGTGATTGATTGTTATACATATATATAGAATAGAGTTCATCACAAATATTTAAAGGGGATAACACCTCTTGAAGCTTGGTGTAATAGGAAGCTAGATGTGCACCATTTTAGATTATTTAGTAGTCTAGCATGGGCTCACATACCTTCAAACAAACATCATGCTTTAGAATAACAAAATAGAACTTGCATATTTGTGGGATATCGTGATGCTGTTAAAGAATATCAATTGATTGATCCAGATTCACATGAGCTTATTATAACAAGAAGTGTTTACTTTGCAAAAATTACTTCAAGCTTATCTTCTAACATTTCTCATTATTATTCATTAGAAGAATTAGATAGCAGTGGTGATGATATTTCTACTTCATCTACTCACAGTGATGATGAGGTAATACCTCCCCAATAGGGTTTAGTAGGACATGTTCCTCCTCCTCCTCTATATCCTCACCCATTGATGCCTTTGTGGGCTAGATAGACTTTGGTGGATGTAGACCCTCTTGTTAAGGATCCATTAGATAGAAGGAGAACATAGTCACAACATGATCTTCCACATTCTTACATTGCCATATGTTAGGTTGTGGAGCTAAAAGCTTCACTGATGCAAATAGAGGAGGAGGTTTTAGGAAGGTTGATGAGTCTTATAGACACCGGTGTCAGTCAGGCCAACTGACATCAACAAGATTAGACAAGAAGGCAACTGACATCAATCAAAATTCAGTCGACGTCGGCACCCTCAGGTAGACAGGGACCGATGTCGGTCACCTGTGTGGTTTGAGCTGCGAATGTTATGGACAGTTAGCTAATGAACCAAGTGTTTGCATGTCAAGAGCCAATTAGACTAGAAGCTATGGATGTAATTATTGTAATTGGATGTCTAATTATTGTTTGCATGAGATCTATTTAAGAGACTCATTGGTTGTATTGTAAAACTTGTGCTAGAGAGTAAGAGAGCTAAATATAAGCTCCTTCAGAGAGAAGAGAGCATGGTGTGTTCCTCTTAGTGCCACAGTACCAAGTGTGGGTGCTGGATTAGAGAATCAACATGGTTCTTCATGTATGTATGATCTTGGTCATCAGGTGAGCATGGCTACGATAGGAGATCTACATGGGTAAGTAAGATCATTGATCTGCAGGTGTATGTGTGTGCAAGGTCTAAGGTTCACAGGTGTGTAGAACTAGATTGATTTGTAGGTGTGTAAAATTAGATAGGATAGCAACACAACAGGGAGCAGAATTAGGTGGGATCTACTTGGAGTACAGTGTGTACTCAAAAAGAGAGCAAAGAGGAAGGCAAGGAAGATCCTCCATAAGTAAGATCAGATTGACTTGCAGGTTGTTACAAGTTTAGGGGAGATCTACTTCAAGTACATTTGTGTACTTGGAGTGCGTGGAGCACTTGTGGAGTGCATGGAGCATAGGTGTATTGGCAGTAGTGGATACTGGCTGGTTAGAGGTGAACACCAACTCTGTGTTTGAGTTGGGTGTTGGGACCTAAGAGAGAGAGAGCTTTGAGAGAAGATTTACTATTTATGCCCTAGAGGTGTGGGAGCCCTTGAGGTGTGTAAGGAAGAAGAACTGTGGCAGCCTTCTTTGTTGTATTGCCTTCTGGAAGAGTTTTAATATAAGTTGTGTATTGTCTCTCATATTCTGTGTTATTTTTGAATTCTAGTTACTTGTGTATTCTAGTTTAATTCTACATATTAAGTTGCTTGTATTTGGTAATCAATTGTGTGCTTCCATTATTTTTTCCAACAAAGTGGTATCAGAGCTTTTGGTTGGGTATCTAACAAAGTGGTATCAGAGCTAAGGTTGTAGGGAGCAAGTTTTGTGTTTTGTTATAGGTCACTCTCAGGGGTTTCTGATTGAGTGGGAGTAGAGCAATGGTAGAAGAAAGTAAGCTAAGAATGGAGGAGTTAAAAAGCACAGATGGTCACTTACGGTCCTATGGAAAGAAAGAGTAGGGAAAAGAATATTGTTGGTTGGTAGCAGATCAACATGAAGGAACTGAAGATGCAGATGTTGTAGGGGTTGTTGCACAAGATGCTCTGGGAGGTTTCTTGGATAAAGTTGAATCTTGGTTAATAGATTCTATTGCCTCTTTCCATGCAGCCCCAAGGAGAGGAGCTGGTGAGCCTTGTCAGATTATTAGCAAAGGGGAAGTGAAGCCTGAAGTTGTAGGTGGCCAACACATGGGTGTTGAAAGAGGTCATGCAGGTCCCAGGTTTAGATATGTGGCTAATTTCTTCAAAAAATTTGGGTGATGAGAGATGCACAAGAACTCTCACAGTGGATACACTTGAATTAGCTGGTGGTAAGAAAGCAGGTACTCTTTATCTACTTGTTTATATTACTGATTCTTCTTCTATTATGGAGACATGGCTTTGTAGGCTTGGTCACATGAGCAAGAAGGAGATGCATGTTCTTAGGAGGAAGATTGATATATTTGACAGGCTTAAGAACCGGAAAGCCTTGGTGTTTATGGAGGAGATGGTGGATAGAGACCAGTGGATGGGGATGTATACTTCTAAGCATGGCAGTTTGGACATGGGTTTTGATTCAAAGGAGCTCATAGGTTAAAAGTCATCACTCACAAATGAAAACATAGGTACCAGCATTGGTCACGAGGAATCGATGTTGGACAGACAAGTGTCGATGTTAGTCATGTGTAGACTGAAGCTGGTGATGTTGGGCAAGGTAAGACTGACATCGATCAGGAGGACTGTAAGTACACACCATACTCCAAGTAGATCCTACCTGATCTTGCTACCTATTATGTTGCTGATCTCCCTGATCTTGCTGCCACCTACAGATCAATCTGGTCTTGCACACCTGCTGACCAACCTAGTTTTGCACACCTACAAACCTAGATCTTGCACACATGAACACCTATAAATCAATGATCTTACTTACACATGTAGATCTCCAAATGTGGCCTTGCACACCTGCTGACCAAGATCCTACATACATGAAGAATCCTTTTGATTCTCCAAACTAGCACCCACACTTGGCACTGTGGCACTAGGAGGAACACACCATGCTCTCTTCACTCTGAAGGAGCTAATATTTGCTCTCTTACTCTCTAGCACAAATTACAATACAGCCCATGAGTCTCTTAAATAGATCTAATGCAAACAATAATTAGACATCTAATTACAATAATAAGATCCACAACTCAAGACTATAATTAGCCTTCTTCATGCAAACAATCAGTTCATTAACAAACTATCTATGGAACTCGTAGTTTAGAATCATACAGGTAACTGACGTTGGTCCCTATCTGCCTAGGGGTGACTGATGTCGGCTGATCTCTGACCGTCATTGGTAGCTTCTTGTCCCCACCTGATCGACATCGGTTGGCCTGACTGATGCCAGTGATTGTGACACTCAGGACCCTCCTCCAATGTTTGCATCAGTGAAGCTTTTAGCTCCACAAATTAACACTTTGATACTGGTAGGAAAGTTGCATTCACACTTGATTATATATTAATCAAAAAAATGGAGGATAATGCCTTATTTGTAGTGGGAAAATCTAACAATAATACTCTATTTATTCTCCCACTTTGTGCCTCAGTCTTTCACTATAGTGTTGCTCTCACACATTGATTCAATGATCAAGTTATGGCATGAGTAGTTTGGTCATCTAAACTAACTAACGCTATTTATAATAGCTTAGTCATTAGAAGATGGTTATAAGACTTTCATAGATTTAGTTTTTAGGGGGTATATGTCATGGTTGTGCCTTAGGAAAACATCTAGAGGATAGGTTTGATAAAGGGAAGGCTTGGAGGGATACACAAGTCCTCAAACTTGTTCATAGTGATTTAGTGGGTCCATTACCTACTTTGTATTTTAGTAAAACCTGTTATGTTCTCACATTTATTGATGACTATTCCAAATATACTTGGGTTTATTTTTTGAAACTCAAGAGTGAAGTATTTGATACATTTTTAGATTTCAAATCTCTAAAAGAGAAATAATCTAGGAAGTATGTCAAAATTCTCTGCACATATAATGAGAGGGAATATGTGAACAACAAGTTTGAATAATTTTGTGCTCTTGAAGGAATTGATCTTTAGCATTCAGTTGCATACACACCTCAACATAATGGTGTATCAAAGAGGAATAATAAATTCTTAAAAGAGATGGTAAGTTTTATGATTAATGCAAAATCATTAGTACCTGAGTACTAGGTGGAAGTGATTGATTGTTATACATATATATAAAATAGAGTTCATCACAAATAGTTAAAGGGGATAACACCTCTTGAAGCTTGGTGTAATAGGAAGCTAGATGTGCACCATTTTAGATTATTTAGTAGTCTAGCATGGGCTCACATACCTTCAAACAAACATCATGCTTTAGAATAACAAAATAGAACTTGCATATTTGTGGGATATCATGATGCTGTTAAGGAATATCAACTGATTGATCCAGATTCACATGAGCTTATTATAACAAGAAGTGTTTACTTTGAAGAAATTACTTCAAGCTTATCTTCTAACATTTCTCATTATTATTCATTATAAGAATTAGATAGCAGTGGTGATGATATTTCTACTTCATCTACTCACAGTGATGATGAGGTAATACCTCCCCAATAGGGTTTAGTAGGACATGTTCCTCCTCCTCCTCTATATCCTCACCCATTGATGCCTTTGTGGGCTAGATAGACTTTGGTGGATGTAGACCCTCTTGTTAAGGATCCATTAGATAGAAGGAGAACATAGTCACAACATGATCTTCCACATTCTTACATTGCCATATGTTAGGTTGTGGAGCTAAAAGCTTCACTGATGCAAATAGAGGAGGAGGTTTTAGGAAGGTTGATGAGTCTTATAGACACCGGTGTCAGTCAGGCCAACTGACATCAACAAGATTAGACAAGAAGGCAACTGACATCAATCAAAAGTCAGTCGACGTCGGCACCCTCAGGTAGACAGGGACCGATGTCGGTCACCTGTGTGGTTTGAGCTGCGAATGTTACGAGCAGTTAGCTAATGAACCAAGTGTTTGCATGTCAAGAGCCAATTAGACTAGAAGCTATGGATCTAATTATTGTAATTGGATGTCTAATTATTGTTTGCATGAGATCTATTTAGGAGACTCATTGGTTGTATTGTAAAACTTGTGCTAGAGAGTAAGAGAGCTAAATATAAGCTCCTTCAAAGAAAAGAGAGCATGGTGTGTTCCTCTTAGTGCCACAGTACCAAGTGTGGGTGCTAGATTAGAGAATCAACATGGTTCTTCATGTATGTATGATCTTGGTCAACAGGTGAGCATGGCTATGATAGGAGATCTACATGGGTAAGTAAGATCATTGATCTGCAGGTGTATGTGTGTGCAAGGTCTAAGGTTCACAGGTGTGTAGAACTAGATTGATTTGTAGGTGTGTAAAATTAGATAGGATAGCAACACAACAGGGAGCAGAATTAGGTGGGATCTACTTGGAGTACAGTGTGTACTCAAAAAGAGAGCAAAGAGGAAGGCAAGGAAGATCCTCCATAAGTAAGATCAGATTGAGTTACAGGTTGTTGCAAGTTTAGGGGAGATCTACTTGAAGTACATTTGTGTACTTGGAGTGCGTGGAGCACTTATGGAGTGCATGGAGCATAGGTGTACTGGCAGTAGTGGATAATGGCTGGTTAGAGGTGAACACCAACTCTGTGTTTGAGTTGGGTGTTGGGACCTAAGAGAGAGAGAGCTTTGAGAGAAGATTTACTATTTATGCCCTAGAGGTGTGGGAGCCCTAGAGGTGTGTAAGGAAGAAGAACTGTGGCAGCCTTCTTTGTTGTATTGCCTTCTGGAAGAGTTTTAATATAAGTTGTGTATTGTCTCTCATATTCTGTGTTATTTTTGAATTCTAGTTACTTGTGTATTCTGGTTTAATTCTACATATTAAGTTGCTTGTATTTGGTAATCAATTGTGTGCTTCCATTATTTTTTCCAACAAAGTGGTATCAGAGCTTTTGGTTGGGTATCTAACAAAGTGGTATCAGAGCTAAGGTTGTAGGGAGCAAGTTTTGTGTTTGGTTATAGGTCACTCTCAGGGGTTTCTGATTGAGTGGGAGTAGAGCAATGGTAGAAGAAAGTAAGCTAAGAATGGAGGAGTTAAAAAGCACAGATGGTCACTTACGGTCCTATGGAAAGAAAGAGCAGGAAAAAGAATATTGTTGGTTGGTAGCAGATCAACATGAAGGAACTGAAGATGCAGATGTTGTAGGGGTTGTTGCACAAGATGCTCTGGGAGGTTTCTTGGATAAAGTTGAATCTTGGTTAATAGATTCTATTGCCTCTTTCCATGCAGCCCCAAGGAGAGGAGCTGGTGAGCCTTGTTAGATTATTAGCAAAGGGGAAGTGAAGCCTAAAGTTGTAGGTGGCCAACACATGGGTGTTGAAAGAGGTCATGCAGGTCCCAGGTTTAGATATGTGGCTAATTTCTTCAAAAAATTTGGGTGATGAGAGATGCACAAGAACTCTCATAGTGGATACACTTGAATTAGCTGGTGGTAAGAAAGCAGGTACTCTTTATCTACTTGTTTATATTACTGATTCTTCTTCTGTTATGGAGACATGGCTTTGTAGGCTTGGTCACATGAGCAAGAAGGAGATGCATGTTCTTAAGAGGAAGATTGATATATTTGACAGGCTTAAGAACTGGAAAGCCTTGGTGTTTATGGAGGAGATGGTGGATAGAGACCAGTGGATGGGGATGTATACTTCTAAGCATGGTAGTTTGGACATGGGTTTTGATTCAAAGGAGCTCATAGGTTAAAAGTCATCACTCATAAATGAAAACATAGCTACCAGCATCGGTCAGGAGGAATCGACGTTGAACATACAAGTGTCGATGTTAGTCATGTGTAGACTGAAGCTGGTGATGTTGGGCAGGTAAGACTGACATCGATCAGGAGGACTGTAAGTACACACCATAATCCAAGTAAATCCTACCTGATCTTGCTACCTATTATGTTGCTGATCTCCCTGATCCTGCTGCCACCTACAGATCAATCTGGTCTTGCACACCTGCTAACTAACCTAGTTTTGCACACCTACAAACCTAGATCTTGCACACATGAACACCTATAAATCAATGATCTTACTTACACATGTAGATCTCCAAATGTGGCCTTGCACACTTGCTGACCAAGATCCTACATACATGAAGAATCCTTTTGATTCTCCAAACTAGCACCCACACTTGGCACTATGGCACTAGGAGGAACACACCATGCTCTCTTCACTCTGAAGGAGCTAATATTTGCTCTCCTACTCTCTAGCACAAATTACAATACAGCCCATGAGTCTCTTAAATAGATCTCATGCAAACAATAATTAGACATCTAATTACAATAATAAGATCCACAACTCAAGACTATAATTAGCCTTCTTCATGCAAACAATCAGTTCATTAACAAACTATCTATGGAACTCGTAGTTTAGAATCATACAGGTAACTGACGTTGGTCCCTATCTGCCTAGGGGTGACTGATGTCGGCTGATCTCTGACCATCATTGGTAGCTTCTTGTCTCCACTTGATCAACATCGGTTGGCCTGACTGATGCCAGTGATTGTGACACTCAGGACCCTCCTCCAATGTTTGCATCAGTGAAGCTTTTAGCTCCACAACCTAACACTTTGATACTGGTAGGAAAGTTGCATTCACACTTGATTCTATATTAATCAAAAAAATGGAGGATAATGCCTTATTTGTAGTGGGAAAATCTAACAATAATACTCTATTTATTCTCCCACTTTGTGCCTCAGTCTTTCACTATAGTGTTGCTCTCACACATTGATTCAATGATCAAGTTATGGCATGAGTAGTTTGGTCATCTAAACTAACTAACGCTATTTATAATAGCTTAGTCATTAGAAGATGGTTATAAGACTTTCATAGATTTAGTTTTTAGGGGGTATATGTCATGGTTGTGCCTTAGGAAAACATCTAGAGGATAGGTTTGATAAAGGGAAGGCTTGGAGGGATACACAAGTCCTCAAACTTGTTCATAGTGATTTAGTGGGTCCATTACCTACTTTGTATTTTAGTAAAACCTGTTATGTTCTCACATTTATTGATGACTATTCCAAATATACTTGGGTTTATTTTTTGAAACTCAAGAGTGAAGTATTTGATACATTTTTAGATTTCAAATCTCTAAAAGAGAAATAATCTAGGAAGTATGTCAAAATTCTCTGCACATATAATGAGAGGGAATATGTGAACAACAAGTTTGAATAATTTTGTGCTCTTGAAGGAATTGATCTTTAGCATTCAGTTGCATACACACCTCAACATAATGGTGTATCAAAGAGGAATAATAAATTCTTAAAAGAGATGGTAAGTTTTATGATTAATGCAAAATCATTAGTACCTGAGTAGTAGGTGGAAGTGATTGATTGTTATACATATATATAGAATAGAGTTCATCACAAATATTTAAAGGGGATAACACCTCTTGAAGCTTGGTGTAATAGGAAGCTAGATGTGAACCATTTTAGATTATTTAGTAGTATAGCATGGGCTCACATACCTTCAAACAAACATCATGCTTTAGAATAACAAAATAGAACTTGCATATTTGTGGGATATCATGATGCTGTTAAGGAATATCAACTGATTGATCCAGATTTACATGAGCTTATTATAACAAGAAGTGTTTACTTTGAAGAAATTACTTCAAGCTTATCTTCTAACATTTCTCATTATTATTCATTAGAAGAATTAGATAGCAGTGGTGATGATATTTCTACATCATCTACTCATAGTGATGATGAGGTAATACCTCCCCAATAGGGTTTAGTAGGACATGTTCCTCCTCCTCCTCTATATCCTCACCCATTGATGCCTTTGTGGGCTAGATAGACTTTGGTGGATGTAGACCCTCTTGTTAAGGATCCATTAGATAGAAGGAGAACATAGTCACAACATGATCTTCCACATTCTTACATTGCCATATGTTAGGTTGTGGAGCTAAAAGCTTCACTAATGCAAATAGAGGAGGAGGTTTTAGGAAGGTTGATGAGTCTTATAGACACCAGTGTCAGTCAGGCCAACTGACATCAACAAGATTAGACAAGAAGGCAACTGACATCAATCAAAAGTCAGTCGACGGCGGCACCCTCAGGTAGACAGGGACCGATGTCGGTCACCTGTGTGGTTTGAGCTGCGAATGTTATGGGCAGTTAGCTAATGAACCAAGTGTTTGCATGTCAAGAGCCAATTAGACTAGAAGCTATGGATCTAATTATTGTAATTGGATGTCTAATTATTTTTTGCATAAGATCTATTTAAGAGACTCATTGGTTGTATTGTAAAACTTGTGCTAGAGAGTAAGAGAGCTAAATATAAGCTCCTTCAGAGAGAAGAGAGCATGGTGTGTTCCTCTTAGTGCCACAGTATCAAGTGTGGGTGCTGGATTAGAGAATCAACATGGTTCTTCATGTATGTATGATCTTGGTCATCAGGTGAGCATGGCTACGATAGGAGATCTACATGGGTAAGTAAGATCATTGATCTGCAGGTGTATGTGTGTGCAAGGTCTAAGGTTCACAGGTGTGTAGAACTAGATTGATTTGTAGGTGTGTAAAATTAGATAGGATAGCAACACAACAGGGAGCAGAATTAGGTGGGATCTACTTGGAGTACAGTGTGTACTCAAAAAGAGAGCAAAGAGGAAGGCAAGGAAGATCCTCCATAAGTAAGATCAGATTGAGCTGAAGGTTGTTGCAAGTTTAGGGGAGATCTACTTGAAGTACATTTGTGTACTTGGAGTGCGTGGAGCACTTGTGGAGTGCATGGAGCATAGGTGTACTGGCAGTAGTGGATACTGGCTGGTTAGAGGTGAACACCAACTCTGTGTTTGAGTTGGGTGTTGGGACCTAAGAGAGAGAGAGCTTTGAGAGAAGATTTACTATTTATGCCCTAGAGGTGTGGGAGCCCTAGAGGTGTGTAAGGAAGAAGAACTGTGGCAGCCTTCTTTGTTGTATTGCCTTCTAGAAGAGTTTTAATATAAGTTGTGTATTGTCTCTCATATTCTATGTTTTTTTTGAATTCTATTTACTTGTGTATTCTGGTTTAATTCTACATATTAAGTTGCTTGTATTTGGTAATCAATTGTGTGCTTCCATTATTTTTTCCAACAAAGTGGTATCAGAGCTCTTGGTTGGGTATCTAACAAAGTGGTATCAGAGCTAAGGTTGTAGGGAGCAAGTTTTGTGTTTGGTTATAGGTCACTCTCAGGGGTTTCTGATTGAGTGGGAGTAGAGCAATGGTAGAAGAAAGTAAGCTAAGAATGGAGGAGTTAAAAAGCACAGATGGTCACTTACGGTCCTATGGAAAGAAAGAGCAGGGAAAAGAATATTGTTGGTTGGTAGCAGATCAACATGAAGGAACTGAAGATGCAGATGTTGTAGGGGTTGTTGCACAAGATGCTCTGGGAGGTTTCTTGGATAAAGTTGAATCTTGGTTAATAGATTCTATTGCCTCTTTCCATGCAGCCCCAAGGAGAGGAGCTGGTGAGCCTTGTCAGATTATTAGCAAAGGGGAAGTGAAGCCTGAAGTTGTAGGTGGCCAACACATGGGTGTTGAAAGAGGTCATGCAGGTCCCAAGTTTAGATATGTGGCTAATTTCTTCAAAAAATTTGGGTGATGAGAGATGCACAAGAACTCTCATAGTGGATACACTTGAATTAGCTGTTGGTAAGAAAGCAGGTACTCTTTATCTACTTGTTTATATTACTAATTCTTCTTCTATTATGGAGACATGGCTTTGTAGGCTTGGTCACATGAGCAAGAAGGAGAGGCATGTTCTTAAGAGGAAGATTGATATATTTGACAGGCTTAAGAACCGGAAAGCCTTGGTGTTTATGGAGGAGATGGTGGATAGAGACCAGTGGATGGGGATGTATACTTCTGAGCATGGCAGTTTGGACATGGGTTTTGATTCAAAGGAGCTCATTGGTTAAAAGTCATCACTCACAAATGAAAACATAGGTACCAGCATCGGTCAGGAGGAATCGACGTTGAACAGACAAGTGTCGATGTTAGTCATGTGTAGACTGAAGCTGGTGATGTTGGGCAGGGTAGGACTGACATCGATCAGGAGGACTGTAAGTACACACCATACTCCAAGTAGATCCTACCTGATCTTGCTACCTATTATGTTGCTGATCTCCCTGATCCTGCTGCCACCTACAGATCAATCTGGTCTTACACACCTACTGACCAACCTAGTTTTGCACACCTGCAAACCTAGATCTTACACACATGAACACCTATAAATCAATGATCTTACTTACACATGTAGATCTCCAAATGTGGCCTTGCACACCTGCTGACCAAGATCCTACATACATGAAGAATCCTTTTGATTCTCCAAACTAGCACCCACACTTGGCACTGTGGCACTAGGAGGAACACACCATGCTCTCTTCACTCTGAAGGAGCTAATATTTGCTCTCTTACTCTCTAGCACAAATTACAATAAAGCCCATGAGTCTCTTAAATAGATCTCATGCAAACAATAATTAGACATCTAATTACAATAATAAGATCCACAACTCAAGACTATAATTAGCCTTCTTCATGCAAACAATCAGTTCATTAACAAACTATCTATGGAACTCGTAGTTTAGAATCATATAGGTAACTGACGTTGGTCGCTATCTGCCTAGGGGTGACTGATGTCAGCTAATCTCTGACCGTCATTGGTAGCTTCTTGTCTCCACCTGATCGACATCGGTTGGCCTGACTGATGCCAGCGATTGTGACACTCAGGACCCTCCTCCAATGTTTGCATCAGTGAAGCTTTTAGCTCCACAACCTAACACTTTGATACTAGTAGGAAAGTTGCATTCACACTTGATTCTATATTAATCAAAAAAATGGAGGATAATGCCTTATTTGTAGTGGGAAAATCTAACAATAATACTCTATTTATTCTCCCACTTTGTGCCTCAGTCTTTCACTATAGTGTTGCTCTCACACATTGATTCAATGATCAAGTTATGGCATGAGTAGTTTGGTCATCTAAACTAACTAACGCTATTTATAATAGCTTAGTCATTAGAAGATGGTTATAAGACTTTCATAGATTTAGTTTTTAGGGGGTATATGTCATGGTTGTGCCTTAGGAAAACATCTAGAGGATAAGTTTGATAAAGGGAAGGCTTGGAGGGATACACAAGTCCTCAAACTTGTTCATAGTGATTTAGTGGGTCCATTACCTACTTTGTATTTTAGTAAAACCTGTTATGTTCTCACATTTATTGATGACTATTACAAATATACTTGGGTTTATTTTTTGAAACTCAAGAGTGAAGTATTTGATACATTTTTAGATTTCAAATCTCTAAAAGAGAAATAATCTAGGAAGTATGTCAAAATTCTCTGCACATATAATGAGAGGGAATATGTGAACAACATGTTTGAATAATTTTGTGCTCTTGAAGGAATTGATCTTTAGCATTCAGTTGCATACACACCTCAACATAATGGTGTATCAAAGAGGAATAATAAATTCTTAAAAGAGATGGTAAGTTTTATGATTAATGCAAAATCATTAGTACCTGAGTACTAGGTGGAAGTGATTGATTGTTATACATATATATAGAATAGAGTTCATCACAAATATTTAAAGGGGATAAAACCTCTTGAAGCTTGGTGTAATAGGAAGTTAGATGTGCACCATTTTAGATTATTTAGTAGTCTAGCATGGGCTCACATACCTTCAAACAAACATCATGCTTTAGAATAACAAAATAGAACTTGCATATTTGTGGGATATCATGATGATGTTAAGGAATATCAACTGATTGATCCAGATTCACATGAGCTTATTATAACAAGAAGTGTTTACTTTGAAGAAATTACTTCAAGCTTATCTTCTAACATTTCTCATTATTATTCATTAGAAGAATTAGATAGCAGTGGTGATGATATTTCTACTTCATCTACTCACAGTGATGATGAGGTAATACCTCCCCAATAGGGTTTAGTAGGACATGTTCCTCCTCCTCCTCTATATCCTCACCCATTGATGCCTTTGTGGGCTAGATAGACTTTGGTGGATGTAGACCCTCTTGTTAAGGATCCATTAGATAGAAGGAGAACATAGTCACAACATGATCTTCCACATTCTTACATTACCATATGTTAGGTTGTGGAGCTAAAAGCTTCACTGATGCAAATAGAGGAGGAGGTTTTAGGAAGGTTGATGAGTCTTATAGACACCGGTGTCAGTTAGGCCAACTGACATCAACAAGATTTGACAAGAAGGCAACTGACATCAATCAGAAGTCAGTCGATGTCGGCACCCTCAGGGAGACAGGGACCGATGTCGGTCACCTGTGTGGTTTGAGCTGCGAATGTTACGGGCAGTTAGCTAATGAACCAAGTGTTTGCATGTCAAGAGCCAATTAGACTAGAAGCTATGGATCTAATTATTGTAATTGGATGTCTAATTATTGTTTTCATGAGATCTATTTAAGAGACTCATTGGTTGTATTGTAAAACTTGTGCTAGAGAGTAAGAGAGCTAAATATAAGCTCCTTCAGAGAGAAGAGAGCATGGTGTGTTCCTCTTAGTGCCACAGTACCAAGTGTGGGTGCTGGATTAGAGAATCAACATGGTTCTTCATGTATGTATGATCTTGGTCATCAGGTGAGCATGGCTACGATAGGAGATCTACATGGGTAAGTAAGATCGTTGATCTGCAGGTGTATGTGTGTGCAAGGTCTAAGGTTCACAGGTGTGTAGAACTAGATTGATTTGTAGGTGTGTAAAATTAGATAGGATAGCAACACAATAGGGAGCAGAATTAGGTGGGATCTACATGGAGTACAGTGTGTACTCAAAAAGAGAGCAAAGAGGAAGGCAAGGAAGATCCTCCATAAGTAAGATCAGATTGAGTTGTAGGTTGTTGCAAGTTTAGGGGAGATCTACTTGAAGTACATTTGTGTACTTGGAGTGTGTGGAGCACTTGTGGAGTGCATGGAGCATAGGTGTACTGGTAGTAGTGGATACTAGCTAGTTAGAAGTGAACACCAACTCTGTGTTTGAGTTGGGTGTTGGGACCTAAGAGAGAGAGCTTTGAGAGAAGATTTACTATTTATGCCCTAGAGGTGTGGGAGCCCTAGAGGTGTGTAAGGAAGAAGAACTGTGGCAGCCTTCTTTGTTGTATTGCCTTCTGGAAGAGTTTTAATATAAGTTGTGTATTGTCTCTCATATTCTGTGTTATTTTTGAATTCTAGTTACTTGTGTATTCTGGTTTAATTCTACATATTAAGTTGCTTGTATTTGGTAATCAATTGTGTGCTTCCATTATTTTTCCCAACAAAGTGGTATCAGAGCTTTTGGTTGGGTATCTAAAAAAGTGGTATCAGAGCTAAGGTTGTAGGGAGCAAGTTTTGTGTTTGGTTATAGGTCACTCTCAGGGGTTTTTGATTGAGTGGGAGTAGAGCAATGGTAGAAGAAAGTAAGCTAAGAATGGAGGAGTTAAAAAGCATAGATGGTCACTTACGGTCCTATGGAAAGAAAGAGCAGGGAAAAGAATATTGTTGGTTGGTAGCAGATCAAGATGAAGGAACTGAAGATGTAGATGTTGTAGGGGTTGTTGCACAAGATGCTCTGGGAGGTTTCTTGGATAAAGTTGAATCTTGGTTAATAGATTCTATTGCCTCTTTCCATGCAGCCCCAAGGAGAGGAGCTGGTGAGCCTTGTCAGATTATTAGCAAAGGGGAAGTGAAGCCTGAAGTTGTAGGTGGCCAACACATGGGTGTTGAAAGAGGTCATGCAGGTCCCAAGTTTAGATATGTGGCTAATTTCTTCAAAAAATTTGGGTGATGAGAGATGCACAAGAACTCTCACAGTGGATACACTTGAATTAGCTGGTGGTAAGAAAGTAGGTACTCTTTATCTACTTGTTTATATTACTGATTCTTCTTCTTTTATGGAGACATGGCTTTGTAGGCTTGGTCACATGAGCAAGAAGGAGATGCATGTTCTTAAGAGGAAGATTGATATATTTGACAGGCTTAAGAACCGGAAAGCCTTGGTGTTTATGGAGGAGATGGTGGATAGAGACTAGTGGATGGGGATGTATACTTCTGAGCATGGCAGTTTGGACATGGGTTTTGATTCAAAGGAGCTCATAGGTTAAAATTCATCACTCACAAATGAAAACATAGGTACCAGCATCGGTCAGGAGGAATTGACGTTGAACAGACAAGTGTCGATGTTAGTCATGTGTAGATTGAAGCTGGTGATGTTGGGCAGGGTAAGACTGACATCAATCACGAGGACTGACATTAGCAGTAGGTAAGACTGATGTTGGTCAGGAGGACCAACATCGGTAGCAGGAGGACACCGATGTCGACAGGGTTGGTAGTTAAGACAGGCGCATGGAAACTGACATCGGTCAGATGCAGACTGTGTAGTGACCGAGGTCGGTCACTGTAACAGATTTTAGGTGGATAACAAGTTATCAAGGAGTCTCAAACACCCATATGGAGGACTGAAGATGGTAAGTAAGCCTCAAATTCATTGTTCCTCTTCTTTATACTAGTTGCTGACTGTAGAGCAAGAAGGATCCAGGAAACAGTGGGAGCATGGCATGGAGAGAATACATAACCAAGTGGGAGATTTGGTAGGGTTTCCAGTAGGTATGAAAATCACATAGATGAATGGATACCTTAGTTGAAGAATAGAGAGAATGGACATGTGAGATGGAAGACTAGGTCATATGGTCTTGAGGAAGCTGTAGGACAGTGGTACAGGTTTGATAGGTGGATGACAAAACATGGCTTTAGTCAACGTCAGGGTAACTACTATGGTTTGTCTTACCAGGTGGATGATGGTCATGACATTATCTTGTTACTGTATGTGGATGGTATGTTTGCTAGTAGGTTTGTACATATAGGGTTTTGCTGAGCTAAGGGTAAGATTAGTTCAGTGGTTTGCTATGAAGGATTTGGAGCAGCGAAATTCTTTGGCATGGGAGACATGGAGATCACAGGTTGATTTTGTCTCTAGTGGGAGCTGATGTGAATTAGGTGTTGGTGAGGTTCATTACGTAGGATGCAGAATCAGAGCACACCAAGGACTAGATAGTTTAGTGTCTGAAATCACATGAGGTGTGGTATAGACCTGAGTTTGCCCAAGTAGTGGGTGTTGTTAGAGAGTTAGGAGCCAATTTGGGGAAGTGGGTTCTCAGGGATGTGAGAGGGACCATCAGCAAGGATTCATGCTATGTAAGGTCAGGACTTCACTACATGGGTTTGTAGGTTTAGATGTGGCAAGGTACTTGGATGATAGGGGGTGCACCATAGGTTGTGTGGTGGGTGGTCTTTAGGATTGAGCTTGAAGAGGGATACAAGCCAGGAAATAAATTAGATGGGGTACAGGTACAGGTATAGTGTAGCTATTTATCTCCAAGTGGGAGATTGTTAGGTTGTGGAGCTAAAAGCTTCACTAATGCAAATCAACGTCAGTCAGAAGTCAGTCGGTGTCGACACCCCCAGGCAGACAGGGACTGACATCGGTCACCTATGTGGTTTGAGCTACGAATGTTACGGGTAGTTAGCTAATGAACCAAGTGTTTGCATGTCAAGAGCCAATTTTAGACTAGAAGCTATGGATCTAATTATTGTAATTAGATGTCTAATTATTGTTTCCATGAGATCTATTTAAGAGACTCATTGGTTGTATTGTAAAACTTGTGCTAGAGAGTAAGAGAGATAAATATAAGCTCCTTTAGAGAGAAGAGAGCATGGTGTGTTCCTCCTAGTGCCACAGTACCCAGTGTGGGTCCTGGATTGGAGAATCAGTAGGGTTCTTCATGTATGTATGATCTTGGTCATCAGGTGAGCATGGCTACGATAGGAGATCTACATGGGTAAGTAAGATCATTGTTCTATAGGTGTATGTGTGTGTAAGGTCTAAGGTTCACAGGTGTGTAGAACTAGATTGATTTGTAGGTGTGAAAGATTAGATAGGACAGCAACACAATAGGGATTAGAATCAGGTGGGATCTACTTGGTGTACAGTGTGTACTCAGAAAGAGAGGAAAGAGGAAGGCAAGGAAGATCCTTCCATAAGTAAGATCAGATTGAGTTTCAGGTTGTTACAGGTTTAGGGGAGATCTACTTGAAGTATGTTTGTGTACTTGGAGTGCGTGGAGCACTTGTGGAGTGCATGGAGCATAAGTGTACTGGCAGTAGTGGATACTGGCTGGTTGGAGGTGAACACCAACTCTGTGTTTGAGTTGGGTGTTGGGACCTAAGAGAGATAGCTTTGAGGGAAGATTTATTATTTATGACCTAGAGGCATGGGAGCCCTAGAGGTGTGTAAGGAAGAAGAACTGTGGTAGCCTTCTTATTGTATTTCCTTCTGAAAGAGTTTTAATACAAGTTGTGTATTGTCTCTCATATTCTGTGTTATTTCTGAATTCTAGTTACTTGTGTATTCTGGTTTAATTCTGCATATTAAGTTGCTTGTATTTGGTAATCAATTGTGTGTTTCTATTATTTTTCCCAACACCATAGTTTTTGATCCATAGTCTTTTCAAGAAGCCACATGGACAGTTGATTTGGATTCAATGATGGAAGAAGAGTATGACTCATTGATTAGGAACAACACTTGGGATCTTGTTCCTCTTCCTAAGGGAAGAAAATTAGTATGATGTAGGTGGATATATTAGACTAAGTTTGTAATAGATGGAAATATTGATAAGTATAAACCACACTTAGTGGCCAAAGGTTTTTCCCAAGTAGAAGGCATTAACTATATAGAAACTTTTAAGCCTGTTGCTAAGATGAATTTTATTTTCTTGATACAAGCTATTGGTGTAGATCATGGTTGGGATATACATTAGATGGATGTGAAAAGTGCATTTATTCATGAGGATATTCATGAGGAGATTTATATGGAGCATCCATAGGGGTTCATTTAGGATTCTTCACTGGTATGCTACTTGAAGAAGTCTTTCTATGGTCTAAAATAAACCCCTAGGGATTGGTATTTTAATATGGACAATTTTATTCTCTCACTTGGGTTCTCGAGATGTCACTCAGATCTGAATGTCTACATTCTATGGTAGGAGGATTCACTATTGTACTTGGTGCTCTATGTTGATGATCTCATTATTACAAGGAGCACAAATTCCATCATCAGTAGTGTTAAGACTGCACTCCATGATAGGATTTATATGATAGACATGGGATTATTATTTTATTTTCTTGGGATTCAAATAGCATAGTCTTATTTTGATATTATACTTTCACAACCCAAGTATGACATAGACTTATTAGCTCAGTTTCACATGGTTGAATTTAGGCCTACATCAACTCCTTTCTTATTTGGAGTTATACTTGAGGTTCATTGTTCCACTCTCTTGGTTGATGCCACATTATATCTCTAGCTTGTAGGTAGCCTCATCTATCTAACTCATACATGACCCAACATTTCATATACAATTGGCATGGTTTCACACTTTATGTAGACACCACATTAGCTTCATTGGAGATCCAACAAGTGCATTTTGAGCTACATTCAGGGCATTATCAGATATAAGATTCACTATATAGTAGTTACATGTTTAGACTTGGTGAGATAAATAGATTCTCATTGGGTTAGTGATTATGATGATCTTAAGTCCACTTGTGGTTATAGCTTTCACTTTGGATCTATCCCCATTTTTTGGTAGAGTAAGAAACAAAATGCTAGTTCTCTTTCATCTACAAAGGCTGAGTAGCATCATGTTATTAATTCCACTACTGAGGCTATTTGGCTTCAAAATATTCTCACTAGGCTTCATATTTTATTTTGAAAGCCATCAGTCATCTACTATGACAAGTAGAGCACTATCTAGATCTCAAAGAATCCAATTCCTCATCAGAGAACCAAACACATAGAGATCCATATGCACTTTATCAAGGAGTTGATTTAGGTGGAGATAATTGATCTTCAATATTTTCCTAGTGTAGCGATTTTCAATAAAAAGTTCACTGAGAGTAAGTATCTTCACTTGTGATCTCTTTTGGGGGTGAAAGACATCAGTTCTTTAGGGGACATCGATTCTTCAAGGGGGTCTCCTAGACCTTCATTTTGAGGAGGAGTTTTTTTTACTTTTGGTTTTCTCCTTTCCTCATCTATTTTATAGAGTACCTACTATGGGTACACATTATCAGGACTCTTATCTGCATAGCCTTACCTAAGCTTCACTTATGGGGGGTGTTGGTGCATTTATTTTCTTTATTACATTTACTTGTATTTATTATTTATTTTTTTGGTACACTAATTACTTATTGTAATTAGTTTATTAATAATTTTCACTAGATAGGATAAGCTTGCTTAGCTAATATTTGACTTAGACACTTATCTTGTTATAGTGGAGTTCCACTCCACTATTCAGGGTAAGATAGGATAAGATTTTTTAAATAATAGTCAACTTGTATTGATCATTTACACAAGTTGGACACCTATCTTGTTAGTGTGGAGTTGCACTCCACTATTCATGTAGATAGATATTAGTTGAACTACATATGTTGTGTGTGTGTTCCTTGATCTTTATCATACACACCTTGATCTATATAAGCAATGGATATTTATGTATTCCATATCAAGTTAATATTGAATTATCAGATTAATTCATCATATTCAAGTTATTTATTCATTTCTATTATTATCTTATATATACAATTATTTTTTATTACTATTACTATTTTATCTCTTATTTATTCTTTCTATTAGATTCATTAGATCTTGTAATTTATTCTAACAAAATTTCCCTCACCATGGTTAAGAGGGCTCACAACCATGGAGAGATAAATAGGTTTACCTCACCATGGTTGGAATCCCTTCAAAACATTAAGTAAATATCTCTCACAATGGTTGGAATCCCTTCAAAACATTAAGTAAATATCTCTCACCATGGTTTTAATACCTCCAAACCATGGAAATAGAAACATTTTACCTCACCATGGTTAAAAGCCTTCTTAACCATGGAGATGGAAAAACCTTCCCTCATTATGGTTGGAAGGGATCCTAACCATAATGAGCACAATTTTTTCCCTATTCATGGTTGGGATGGATCCCAATAATGGTGATGGAAATTATCTCCCTCTCCATGGTTGTGAGTCCCCCAAACCATGGAGAGGGGAAACATTTCACTCACAATGTTGAGGAGCCCTCCCATCCATGGAAAGGGATTTTTTTTCCTTCACCATGATTTGGAAAGCTCCCAACCATGGAGAGATATTTTTTCTCTCACCAAGGTTTGGATCTCTCCCAATCATGGTGTGGAAAACATTTTCCATATCCATGGTTGGGGGTCCTCCAAACCATGGAGAGGGAAAATATTTGCCTCCTAATAGTTGGGAGCCCTCCCAATGATAGAGAAGTCAAACAATTTTTTATCTTATTCATGGTTAATATGGCTCCCAAATATTATTATATTTATTTTATTCTCATCATCATCAATAAATATACCAATCATGAAGAGGGAAAAAATTTCCCTTGCCATGGTTATTTTTCCCTCTCCATGGTTGGGATCCCTTTCATCCATGGAGAGGGAGATGTTTGTCACCTACATTGTTGGAATCACTCCAAACCATACATCCCAACATGTTACATGAGTGGACATATTGAATTGACCAAGAAAAATAGGTTTTATTCTCTTTCCATGATTGGTAGGGCTCCCAACCATGGAGGGGGTCTAATTTTTACCTTGACATGGCTGGGGGTCCTCCAAACTAATGAGAGGGAAAATATTTCCTTCCCAATGATAGAGAAGTTGAACCATTTTTTGTCCTATTCATGCTTAATATGGCTCCCAACCATTCTTATATTTATTTTGTTCTCATCATGGTCAATAAATATACCAACCATGGAGAGGAAAAAACTTTCCCTCACCATAGTTATTTTTCCCTCTCCATGGTTGGGATCCCTTTGATCCATGGAGAGGGAGATATTTTTCATATACATGGTTGGAATCACTCCCAACCATGCATCCTAGCATGTTACATGAGTGTACATATTGATTTTACCAATAAAAATAGGTTATCTTCCCTTTTCGTGATTGGGAGGGCTCCCAACCATGGATGGGGTCTAATTTTTACCTCGACATGGTTGGGAACCATCAAATGAAATAAATGGGAGTTAGGTTTTCAAATATAATAAAATTTTTTTACAAATTTTTAATATATAAATATAGGGGAACCAACCTAGCCTCTTATTTGAACCAAAATATTAGTAGCACACTACTAAAGTTTCACTTTATCAGTCAAGAGTATCTCTAGTTATAATTGAATATCAAAGTATGACCAATTCATAATAGAGATAGGAATATATAACCATGACCCTATAATACCTTTCTCATTACAATGTGGATAATGTGTAATGAAATATAATACATTTCAAAATACATTTCATCATTCAAGGCATGTTATTAGGACCTTTTATTACATCATATTCTCAATAATGATATTCATGTCACTAGAATTTTTAAATTGAGGATTGCATTATATATATGTATGTGTGTGTGTGTGTGTGTGTGTGTGTGTGTGTGTGTGTGTGTGTGTGTGTGTGTGTGTGTGTGTGTGTGTGTGTGTGTGTGTGTGTGTGTGTGTGTGTGTGTGTGTGTGTGTGTGTGTGTGTGTGTGTGTGTGTGTGTGTGTGTGTGTGTGTGTGTGTGTGTGTGTGTGTGTGTGTGTGTGTGTGTGTGTGTGTGTGTGTGTGTGTGTGTGTGTGTGTGTGTGTGTGTGTGTGTGTGTGTGTGTGTGTGTGTGTGTGTGTGTGTGTGTGTGTGTGTGTGTGTGTGTGTGTGTGTGTGTGTGTGTGTGTGTGTGTATCCCAATGAAACTATATTCTATAATGGATAACAAATAAGTACTACTTTTAATGTTTAATGGTTTATTATGTAATAAATCAAACTAATCCAAGAAGGTGCATGATCTAAAAATTATTTATTATGTATACTATATAGAATCACAAGAATAAAAAAGGTCTTGTCCAAATCTAATTTCAATATTAGGTACATTAGATTGGGATATGATGTATATCATTATTGACACCATCTATGCACATTTATGACTTAGTATACATTTCTATCTTCAAATCTGATTATAAATTAAAGCTACATAATAGTATTAAAATCATCATGTTTTCAAACTATGATTGAAGCAATAATAATAATGATTTTTTTCTATTTATATGCACAAGATGTTATGCAATATACTTACCATTCCATATATCTAATTACATATGTATATCTATAGCTTATTACTGTATGTTTTAAGATAATGGTTCACATTGATAAGAAGATACTACCATTATTACTTAATCCATATATGAAAAAGCATTTTATCAACACCCAAAATTTAGACAAACTAATAATAAGAGAATTGTATTAACATATAAAGTGACATGTTGGATGTGGGGGTGGACCTATTATTTTTGGAGAAGGAAATGGACTTGGAGAAGGATTTGATGGATGATATAGTCAAAAATATGGACTTGGAGAAAGATTTATTGGATGTGGGGGTGGACCTGATATTTTTGGAGAAGGAAATGGACCTAGAGAAGGATTTGTTGGATGATATAGTCAAAAATATATACCTAGAAAAAGATATGTTGGATGTGAGGGTTGACCTATTATCTTTGGAGAAGGATCTGCTAGTTTTCAAGGAGGATCTTCTAGTCTTAGAGGGTTTATAAGGTGATAAGAAAGAGGCTTTCAATGAGGATTTGATGTTTTTGGTGATGGTGATGGAGGCTGAGGAGCAAGAGTGTAGTGAGGAGCCTATGGAAAGAATGGGACTCAGTGCCTTTTTTATGTCTAGTGATGTAACAAATAAGGTAGGAAAGTTTCAAATGGTTCTCATTTTACAAAAATGACATATTGTCACAAAGAGCCTCCTTCATGTAGTAGAGTTCTTTAATAAGAGCCCTAAAATAATGGTGGTTGGGTTGGTCAAGACTCTTTACTCATTGGAAATATCTTACCACCCTTTGTGCTCATTGAGCATATTCAATTGGGACCTAGGAATCACAACATCCTGGATCAAGGTTTTTTCTTGGAGTGAACTAGCCTTTGTATAGTTTCTCCTTGTGTCCTTGGCTAGATGAACCTCTATTTCTCTCTACCAGTCCTGATTTTTTGTTGTAAGCTCAATTCTACCTAGATTTTGGGCCTTCTTTAGAACTATTCAAAATAATGTCAAAGCTTGGAATAGGAAACATTTTCATGGTGACTTCAGTGATTATCAAGTTTTCTTGAAATTCTATCATGTGGTTTATGACCCTTATAGAAAATAGGGAAAAAGAATGGTATCAATTTCATTCTTAGAGAGATGCATCTTAGGTTATTGGATTCAAGAAATTGATTGGAATGCCAAATGTCCCAGATATACATGCATAATATGTTTAAGTTTGAGTTCTTCTAGTTTTATGATCCATTTTTGCCCTATAAAAAAATGGGATATAAAAAAGAAACAACTTCAGCCCCTTGGGGGATTTGATGACTACGTAGAAGTCAGCCTTGTAGTTTCAAAAGGTGGTGAATTCATGGCTCCAACTTTTCTATCTTTGATAAAAATAATCCTAGTTCACATTGGTGGGAGGAAGGTTTGGAATCTTCCCCAAAAGTATCTCCATTTTTTCCTCAACCTAATATGTGTTAAGTGCCATTGAGTGTTGTACTTGGTAATTATTCATTAATTTTTTAATTATCCACTTGCCATGTTTGTTCATTTCTACTTGGCTTAGATAGTCTTTAATCTTAGTTGGGAAAGATGGCATGCTCCTCTATTCTCAATTAGGATTTTTTAAATCATTTATTTCTCCCTGGGAAGGCCTCAGGATTGAACTTGCTTCCTTCAGTTTGTAAGCCCTGGTGGATGGAAAACATGGACACATGGTTTCTGTCTTTACTTAGTTATCATTTTTGGACCATTGGCCTCATTATTTCTTGGAAGTATGGCTATTGGAGATCCTTAAGTTCTTCAACATGCAATAATATCAAGAATTCAAATTTCAAAATTCTTTGCTTCCTTGGGAATGCATGCTGTCACAACCAGCTGGATGGATTTAGGCCAGTAGGTTTTAAATCAATGTCATCTCCATATGGTATGTACTTGTGGAAGGCTGATGTGGTCATAAATACTTTGATGTTTACTAATTGATATGAATGGATTATTGGTTTTACTAATAATCAGTCACTTGGATGCTAGACCAATTTGATGGGTTTTGCTCCCAAGATTTTAAATTCTTCTTTAAACCAATGTTTAGAATTTAATTGTAGTTACTTCTACCTTATTAGACTCATGGACCTGGATATCAAAACAAGGATATTGAGAATACACATAGATTCTCAAGATGTCTCAAATTAGTGGATTTTAATATGGGCCTTTGCTGAGCTAGAGTTTTTAGGACCCTAGCCTAGTTACGTGGATGTCCCTGATGGTGGTAGATCCTTCTCACTTATGGATATATTGATGTGCAGTACCTAGCATGATGACACAAAGGAGGGGGATCACCCTTCAAACCTTATTTTTATCTCCTCAATTTTGGTTTTTGGTCTTTCATTATCATTTTATTCCTATAGACCTTTGTCCTTTAATCTCTCAGCCCTATGATTTGCCTATTAATTCTATTGTACTTTGCTTTGGTGGTTCTAGGTCCCTTTATAACCAAGGTTTACCCTATTAAATTTAAAAAAAAACATATAAATTATTATGTATTGGTTGGGTCCCTTATAAAAATTCAAATTAGAATGAAAATGAAATAAAATATAGTATTACAAATAGAATAACTTGTGAAATTTTGATGTATTTTTATTACAATTTTGAATTTTTAAACATGGTGAGCTTCAAATGAATCACACTACAAAATAATTCATACTATCAATCCATTATTCATATATATCCTTTATAAATATTATTCCATATTATATTAACCCTTTGCTAATGGCTAGTTAAATTAAAATGTTTATTATTGTGTAATTAATGCAAT
This sequence comes from Torreya grandis, assembly GCA_037957365.1. Taxonomy (NCBI): domain Eukaryota; kingdom Viridiplantae; phylum Streptophyta; class Pinopsida; order Cupressales; family Taxaceae; genus Torreya; species Torreya grandis. The sequence goes on from JARHVA010008436.1 coordinate 357,750, forward strand.
GTAGTGATGACATATTAAAAATGTGGATAGCTAATTCATAATGTTTAATAGGTTAGTATAATTACATGCATTATTGTGACTAAATATTGATTTTTTTTTAGTTTGATATTGTATTTAATTCAAACATAAACTAATTTAGTCCATTATATGGTTAATTGGCATATAATTTATGGATTAATAATTTTTCCCAATGTCTGATGATTTTACATGGTATGTGCATATTTATTTGTAAGTAATAGGTTGATTAATTTATTTTTATTTTGTATGGAAATGTTATATTATTATTAATGATAATTTTTTGGGATATACATTAAATATGGATGTGCCTGAAATTATTCTTTCTCAGACACATACAAAAATTGGCATAGTTTATGCATTCATACATAAAAATAGTTAGTGAAAAATATTGTTTCTATTCAAAATTTATGGTTTAATTTCATATTTTATGTTTTACTATTATCTCCTAGTTTTGATTAGATATTATTTAAACTCTTTGTATCTATTTTTGACATGATGTTACTTTGGTAGTATGATGTCTAGTTTCCTAAAATTATTGGACAAGAATGGTGTTACATTTATGGTTATTAGCTATCCATTATTGAAATATATTGACATAGGTTCTTATATCATCAACACAAATTTATAATAAACTATTTTCCAATCAACCTTAGATCAAATTATTTTTTTCTATGATATTATTTTATCGTATTATGTTTTGGCTATATACTCATCCTTTATATATGTAAAAAATAAATATAAAAAAGTGTTGTTATTATAGGTTTAACCATTATATAAATTGGACAGTAATATATTTTGAGCCATCCAATACCCTAATGGATTGATTAAACATGAATACTCTTCCACATGACTTAAACCACACAATGGTGATGAGTATATTCCTTGATCTCCTTTAAAAGGTATTACTCGATCCTTATAGCTCTATCATAGGAGACTTGAATTTTTGGTTTACCTCATCTACATATAGCATGAATTGCTTTAATTTATAATATTAGACATATAAACTCTAAGCACTATGTGTTGTTTTTAATAATTACATAAATAATAAGAACATATTTAATCTTTTATTATAGGATTTCATGTGTATGGCCATGCATGTTCATGTATTAACTTTAGAATTTATTCATTAAAACTTGTAGTAGTTTTTGAGGTTAATTGGTTTACAAATTAGGGCATTATATTACCTATATATGCTTTGAAATTTTTAAATTGTTTTAAGAGTTATAAAAAAGGTTATTAATCTATCTTATGAATCCTTTCATTTTATTTCATTTTAGTATTATATTTTGTAGGTGAGAAGACAATAGATGATTCTTGGTTTGCAGTATCTTATTTTAGTGACTACGAATACCATCCTTGTGTGATTAATAGTTGGTATAGATGGAGGACTAAAACATTTATAAAATGGAACAAAATTGATTCAACATTTATTGTTGAATGAATACTTGGATCCATCATGAATCATGGATTTTTATTTTATAAATTCTCATCCTACACCTCTTATGTAATATTTTCAAGTTTTGATTATTTATGCAAGAGAATTTTTCATTGCTCTTGTTTAATATCTTTAACAATATTTATTTGTTTTATGTGAACAATTATCCAGATATTTCCATTAGCTAACACTGAAAACAACTCTCTAGGTAGGTGTGAATTAAAGGTTATTCCATTTATTTTTTTCTAAAAAATTAAAATTATCTATAAAATTAAACGTAATATTAAAACCACACAAGTAATTTAAATGTACATGAAATAAGTATAGAATATTTAAAGCAAATTAACAAAATTAATTTAAAATTAAATAGATATGTGTTTATGAAACTATGGAAATTAATTATAATTAATTAAATAATAAGACAAAAGATATTTTTTTGAGGGAAAACCATTGTTTATTATTATAAAATATTATTTTTTATTTGATAAGGTGAAATTAAAGTTTTATAGGAACCTAAAACCACAAGTTTAAATAATAAGTATGGACAAATAAAAAGGAGCTAAATATAAATAGGAAACACTAGCTAACCTACTGTTGTACCCAACATCCCCTCTTTCTTTACAGAAACGAGGACCCAATTTTTTTAGACTATGGTCTTGAATTTGAGCCCCTCTTCTATATGTTTATGAAAAAACAAGGAGAATATTTATTATTTAACTTTTTGTACTTTAACAAAATGGCATTAGTATTACGTTCATAGTCTAATGGTTTCTATTTGGCTTATGTCTTTGGGCCTTTCCTTTTGGGACCTATGCAATTTGTATTTTTTAAGTATTTTATCCACTATCTAAATTACTTTGGCCTTTGTGTTTTGGAATTATTTTTACAATATTTTGGCCCATGGACTTACCTTTTTTAGGGATATTATTGTGGATTTTTTATCTAAAACAATTCCTTGATATAATTGGGTCTACAAGACTTTTATCGTAGCCATTTTATCTGAGACATCATGCTCTTCATCATTTTTGAGACCATCCCTTCAAAAATTCCTTTGAACATTTTTTATAAAAGGTTTTTCCCTTTGCCTTTAGCATCTGAGGCTTACCCTTTGAGACTTTTGTCTCAGGACCTTTTGCCTTCGAGCCAATTCCTTTAGACATTTTGTTCAAAACAAATCCTTTGACAAATCTCCTTTATCCTTTTAGACTTACCCTTCAACCTTTTGAAAATTCCCTTTAGAATTTTGAAAATATCCTTTAGAATTTTATCCTAGGCCATTTTCTTGATGAAAATGAACCTTCAAACTTTTTATCATCAAACATTTTGTTCCACGCAAAAACCTGAAACAATTCCCTAAAACAATCTTGCCAATACAATTTTATAAAAATAATGACCCCAAGGGAATATACCCTTTAGCCTTTGTGAAACATACCCTTCATTAATTTTATCTCGAGTCTTTTGATCTTTGAAACTTACCCTTTAGGATAATTTTCATGGACATTTTCCCCTACAAACTTGCCCTTTGACCTTTAGGAAGTAAATCCCTCAAGACTTTTGTCATGGACAAAATGCCCTATGAACTAAACCCTTTGGGAATTTTTTCCATGAAGTATATCCTTCAAATTTTTACCTCTTATCCTTCAATACTTTTATCCCAATCCCTTTTTCCCTTTGAGCTAATTCCTTCAAACTTTTTATCCGAGGAATTTTGCCCTTTAGGACATTTGTTTTGGGCATTTTCCCTCTGAGACTTACCCTTCAAGACTTTTTTCCTAGGCCATTTTACCCTTCGAGCCAATTTATTATGACATCTTATTTGAGACATCATGCCTTTTATCCTTTTTGAGACCATTCCTTCAAACATTTATTCATACATTTTATCCAAGAGAATTGGATCTTTGGGATAATTATTGTAGACATTTTGTATGAATAATTCCCCTGATGGAATTCCTACTGACTTTATGTCTATAAATTTTTTTTGATGAAATTAGGGTCCCCACAATACAAACCCTATAATAATTCCTTTATATAAAAACCCCATAACATTTCCACAAGACCAATACCATATTTCCAAGTGGTACCCTTGCTTAAAGAACATTTTCATTATGTTTTGAGATTAATTTAAGATTTTTTAGCCCACATCTAAATCATATTTTATTAATACTAAGACTTTAGGCTAAAATATTCATATAGTGTCATTTATATATGTTTCCTAAAATACTATGCTAAGTCCTCTTTTCATTTATAATTGAAGGAACAAAACAAACCAAGAAATGACAAGTGTCCAACTCGTAGGGAGTTAAATCGATGTGATAGTCATGTGGACATATTTTGATGGTCACATGAACATCAAAATTAATATAAAAAGTAAAAGGACATGGTTTTAAATTGTGACAGTTTCATGGACATCATTGACAGTCATGAGGATGTATTTGACAGTCGTGTAGATGTCAAATTTAAGATCAAAAAGAAAATAATAGGTATTTAATTGTGATGATTACATGAACATCATCACTAGTCATGAGGACATCTTTTATGGTCATACAAATGTCAAATTTAGCCTCATAAATTAGTTATTTAGAATCAAAAGTTAGTGGGCCTAGGTAGATCAATGGCTAACATTGATCCATATAGTTTATTTGATGGTGCAAGATCAATAGATATTTTTCAAAGGAATGAGGACATGACAAGTGTCAAGATCTTAGGTGTTAATAAATCAAAGTAATAAGATATATGAACTATGTTATCTTAAGCACAAATGATCGACAGTGTGAGGTCAATGTAGAAAATTCAAAGGCCCCATAACTAGTGAAAGACTACCACTTGGCATTAAAAACATTAGAGATATGCATATAAAGAGCATAGAGACCTCATAGAGCTACCAAATGGCATGTTTTCATTCCATCATGTAATAGATCAATGGTGAAAATCAACAATGGACATTTTAAAGATATAAAATCAATTAATAATATGAACATGCATGTAAATATGAAAGTGAGGATTGAACAATCAAACAAGAGAGGTTTGTGGTTATAGTAGATGGTATGTAATGCATAGTTTTTTTTAGCTAATAATAATGTCACTAGTTATAAAACATTGATCAAGTGATACTTATCTTGGACATATGTTTGATTTCCATTTTGAAATCAACTAATTTGAATGATCAATAGGTTATTTTCATAACCTATAAAAGGAGCTATTATCATGAAATTTGAGCTATCATTAAAAAAATTGATTTCATCTGCATACACATGCACATGTTGCATATCCTTGGCAAAGGTTATTTTAAACTAATAACTACAAATAGACTCTTATATGGTTCTATACCATATTTATAAATCATGTTCTAACTATCACATGTAATTACCTCTCGTGAACCTGGAAGATGAGGTGACCCCTTCCCCAAGTCGATATAAAAAATTATAATCCAACTTGGATTTTGGTTAGAGAATTTTTTAATACAATAAAAACATCAATTTTGATCATCAAAAAATGTGTTTGTGTATTTTATTTCTAATTTCTATGTAATTAGTTGTTACTTTTCTTGGTTTTATGTTTCAATAATCTTTAGTGTGAAAAAACTATGAATGGATTCTTGACTATTTTGATTGATGTATTGATCTATAGATTTGTAACAACTATTGAAAGATTGGTAAATATATTGGTTAAGATAGTCAATTTCAAATTGATTCATAATTTTTATTGTGCATGAATGTTTTCTTGGATGTAGTTTTATATGTGTGTGCAAAAGCTACCTCAAATTCTTCACTAGCCCAAGCTATAATCTCCTGATTAAGGCTGTGTAATAGCTACTCTAAAAGGAATAATGTTTGTTTAAGGCCTATGAATTTACTACATTTTTATATCCTTAGAATCCTTAGCCATTTCTAACTATGTGTGTGCAATTTCTACTGGTAATGGGCATTGGTGTTGAGATAACTTGTACTTTTGGAAACTAACCAAAGAAGTGATTCCTAAAAACTAGAGAGACTTATTTTTTTCCTTAATCTCACCTCCTTTTTGAGTTTTTTTTGAGACCTTACCACTCTATATTAGAAATCAAACACCCATCCAAATCACATAGAGATTCACTACCCCAATCAGGAACCACACCTCCATCCAAAAAACCTTGTCAACAACTTGCATACCCTACAAGCTATTCTATCAATAGGTTGTAATAGACCACATACCTATAACTCATACCCTGGAGTGGAGTTTACCTCCATTGAGTACTAAATTGTTATAGGATACCACATTAATGTTGTTGTGTGAATAAAACCTACATCAACACCCACCACCAAACTTTAGTAAACTTTTATCAAAAAATAACACCCAAGAATAATAAGACTCAACAACTAGGACACATACTAAATTTCTGTGGAGGACACATTAGAGCCATCCTTTTTCCTAGCAGGCACTGGACCCTTCTTTTTACCATTGAATTTTTGATAGATTCCAGTGAACTTACCTCTAGTTTGGATGCTAGGACATTTTAACATATTTATTTTCTACCCCATAGACCCCTTATCCTTCTTAGGTCTTGCTTTCTCTTTCTTCTTGATGCTAGTAGGGGAATTCACTATGGTGATGGCTATAATTTCCTTTCCTCTTTTATTGGGGGTGTTATCTAACCTATGCTTGCTACCTTTTTCCATATTTGTATGTATTTTTAGAAACCTAAGTTACACCATGTTGAAGTAGATTGCTCAGATCTCCTTCAAAACTAGACTAACATTAGATTGGTTTACAGGATATGGGATACCTATATTTTAGACCAAAATTATAGATTATGAGGCTATCTCCTCTGATGTATCAACTTTGGATCTATTACTAAAACCTACTTTGATTTAGGGGTGAAAATATTTATAAATATATCTAAAAGGGAAATATTATTTTAGTGATGGTGATGCACCTATATTACTGGTTCATCCACTCAATTTTTACTAATAACAACACTAGTAAACCATAAATAGACTAAAGCATTATCTCTAAAGTTCCTAAGTAACAATGTTTCATATAAAGGTCTGATGGAATGACTATGACTTGGAGGTAAAGGGAGAGAGGTATACTTTGAGACACTTTCAACATTGTTACACTACAAATCCAATCACCAACCTTTGACACTTCATATAAATTGCATAAGATAACTCATCAATAGATAGGTATGGCAAGGACATGGTAAGGGAAGATTCATACCAATTATACACATCTAACCAAACATATACACACTATAAGTCAATTATAGATATGAAAAAATAGTCCAATTTTTTATTCAATAGGTTATAAATCTCAATATTGGTAGAGTTTCATCATGTCCAAGAGAGGGATCCTAAAAAAGGCTAAAAAACTTGAATATACAAAACATGAGGAGAGAGAAGAATAAAGATTAGTGTAGAGGAGATAAGTGTAAGCCATAAATTATCATAAACTCTAGATTATTCTAGTTACAAAAAATTATCAATACTCCTCAATACATCTCTCTATGTCTAGTACTCTTGCATGGTCCTTGAATGAGCTCTTTGGCAATAACAATAAGGTGGTGGGATATAAATGACTTGTTCAAAATCCTTTTGAATCATGATACACCATAAATTGTCAAATAAATCCACTTAAGAGTTAGTCATTCATTGATTATCACTTAGGGGTAAGTTAAATCATGATAAGGTTTAACTATGTGTTGATTCATAACTCAAGGACCAAGTGTGCATGGAAATGCCACTTGAAGACTAGTTAACTAATTCAATAGCCACTTAAGGATATATTATACACGTGAATTAAACTCAATATTAGTATGTGTCATGGATTTAATCTAAATTAACTCATTTTAATATCCTTCTACTCTATATTTCACTTTACTTAATTGACCAAGTAGGTTTACTAGGCCAATTATACCTAATAGCCTAATTAATTGCACTTGATAGCTATAAGAAATTGAATGAAACCATTTAACCTAAAAATATAGTGAGTTAGAGACATGAATCAATACGTCACATCATGAACTAGGTCCTCTTGGGTAAGCAACACTTGTAATTTGGTCAAACTAGTTGACTAGGTCAACTTGTCATCCACATCTATAGACTAGCTAATTAGAAGTTCACATAGACATTTCTAGGCATAATTTTAATCATATGATGCTTTTAGGATGTATAACAAGTGAAAAAAATAATATCCAATGATTGGAATCATCTTAAACTATTTTTTTTAGGTACATATATTTTTGTACATCACAGTACCATGGCTATGACCCTTTTTTGAGTGTACTTCATGTTTCTAGTGGTCATCAAGTTATTCATGGGTTGTTTGGATGTAATAAATTTCACTTTTTATCAAAAATGGTTCATAAATTATGGACATAAAACCTATAAATTTTTACCATGGATCTTTAGTCCATTAACCTCTTCAAATTTCCTGATAAGCTTGGGTTTCCATGCAAAAGGTGTGGAAAGATACATATGTAGAAAAGTTTGCTTATAGGGTTATGAATGCATTACAGACTTAATTATTGTATTAGTGATGGTTCATAAACCTAAAATCCATAATAAACCTTAATAATTAATACGTTATAAGTAAATATGGGTCCTCAAATCATGCTAAGAGCATTTGATCAAAGTCTCCTTGTGGTGAAAGATATGAAATCTTGAATAGGCAACTACATTTGATTGTCGAGACTAAAAAGTTTGAATTGGCTCTTAGGACTCAAAATAACCATTATATTTCCTTTATATACTTTAAATCACTCATTTGGGACTATAAAAAATTCTCACACCTTCTCATGGTGTCATCTTTGCTTTATAGGGCATGTAAGTGTCTTCATGGTGGTGTGAGTCTATAGGTCTTAAGACTGGCTTTAGGCCTAATAATAATTGTTTAATGTTCAAGGATATAGGTGATATGAGGAATTTAAATCCATCATTAGAATCCCTCTTATACATGTTATCAACCTCTATTTCATCTTCAAATTCTCAAACTACCCATTAACTCCTTATCTCTCTACCCTAGGGTTTCTTGGCAACTAAGCCTATGCAACTCCTATAGTTGCGTTTAGTGACATTACTTGTTTAACTTGAGTTATATCTCCTAAAAAAAAATTTCTGTACATCTCTTACCTTTCCTCTAGTTATATTATTCCTTTAAAAACTACTCAATCCACATGGGTATGACCAATACTAGTGCACAAGCCTGTTTAAGGTCTTTCTCTTCTTACTAGCCCTCAAGGGAATTTATGTTGAGAGATAGATTTTGTTCAAACCTAAAAATAATATAATTACACTAAAAATTATATTTAACTATTTAAAATATCCTCCATGAATATTAAACTCTATATTTCTCCTCAAACCTCTTAAAAACATCATTTAATTTCCAATGATTGTGTGCTAACTAGGTTATATCTGTGACAAAATAGTGAATATTTACATAGTTTACATGACCCTTAGGATAAAATGGGAATCTAAAATAAGTGACATTAACTATATATACAAAATTTTAAGTCTTGATTAGACCTGTAGATGCTCCAAAAATAACAAATTTCTCTAAGACTAATTCTTGGGCATTGACTGTGTGACTGCATATCACCCTTAGGGTCAACAGATAAAGGTCATTATATGATTATATCATCATCATTAAAAAGTTATATGAATACTCTAGGGATTTTAAATCTTTTTATAAACCATCTAAAAATAATTCTCATTCTCTTAAACATACCATAGTCCTATCATTCTTTAAATTAGGAAAGAATCTTTAAAAATAAGGGGATTGTAGATTCCTAATTTAATTGTTTTCTTATATTTAAAAGAACATTTCACATCCTAAACAAACCTTTAATAGTACCTTTAAGATTTTTTAAGGTTTTAAATGTATTTAACTATCTCTTATGCCAATAACCCAACATGCTAAACATCTCATATATACAATAATGTACCTATAGGTGCCCTTAGAGAGGTTAACTATTATGTTCATGTTTTAAGTAAGTTTCTACAGTCCTTAAAATTGTTTAAACCTACTTGTGATATTTTATTAGTACAAAACTTCATCATTTCCATACACTACAAGTATACCTAAAATTCAGAGCATAAGACTGAATTTTGCTCTCTATCTCATATAACTCCATTCGATTAATTATAGGTGCATATTTGATTGTCACATTAATCCTAAGAACCTACCACCACATCCTTTAGTTTTATTCAATATTTATTGTCTCAAATACATTGGATACACAAACTCTATCTCATCTCTTTGAAATAAACCTTGACTATATGTTGGCATGAGTGTAGTTGTAGATGATGGTTTATTGTACCATGTACAAACTGATAGAGATCTAGACCTTGAAAATGTCAAAGATATAGTTTATGATCTTATCATGATTCCATAAATGGTCTAAATATAGTCAGAATATCATTTAAATCTTCACTTATCTTGAAAATTTTCACTCCTTACTCATCCACTTCTTGTGCTATTTGTCCTTAAAGAGATGAGTGTAGGCGTCTTTTGAAGTGTTTCTTGAGCTAGAAAAGACATTGAAATTGTATTATATTTTAGTTACCTCATTGAGGTTATCAGACTCATACCAAAAATGCATATGGATGGCTCAAATATCCTTCAATAACTTAGATATATCTTAAGACTACCAAGGTACTTGTTGGCTATAGATATTGACTTATATCCTATAGGTGTCTTATGAGACACTAAATAGAAGCTTATGGATACTTCCTTAGGCTGAGATATGAATTAATCAATAAACATGGATCAATAACCCTTCACTCCTTACTAACTCTCACTCATGCATCTATGCCATGATCACACCTTCATAATGGTTGTGTATCGTACCTTCATGTGACTGTGTGAACTTATCCTATATGGATAGAGGTGGAATTAGACCTTGAAAAGGTCAAAAAATAGTTTTGATGAGACTATCCCTCATTATAATCAATTGAGATAGATATTTCAACCTTATTCATTTGATATATTCATTTTCTCTAGTCTTCTCAAAATAGTATCTTCATGAAGTACATCTTGACTGAGTTTGACCTGGCTGTAGATGGAGATTCTTACATGTTTTATCAGTGTATTGAGGTTTGTATAAAACATTTTCAAGACCATGATGATTCCAATAATATTTAATCTTCCTTCATAATGGATACATGGAATGGAAGTGAGTGGATAGGTAGTGATAGGTGATGGATGATGGGAAACAATGAATGGATGGAGATGGATCTTTTACAATGGTGAATGGCAATGAGAAGATTATGTTTGGGGATGAAACATTATGGAGGTCAAAATAAAATATTAAGTGTATTTAAATACCATCTTGAAGGTTATTAAGTAATCATAGGCAAACTATCAATAAGATATAATAGTTTGGAGGCTCTTAAATGAGGTATACATAGATTAAAAGAAACCTAGGATTCTGCTAATAACCTTAACATATGCTAAATTGAGACTAAGAGGAGGTTTGAGGATGTTTGATGGTGTTTAAGGGGAATTTACCTTGAGGAATATTTATTTCAATTTAATGAATGACCTATGACACTACTGAAACCTCTGCAAACAAAATTCCAAGGAATCTTGATATTCTTCTCTCTCACGAACAGTACAATCTCTCTTTATATGCTTGTAAACTATAAATTTGAATTGTATGTCTTCTTGGGATCCATATAACCCTCACACATGTGGAAATATTCTAAATAATTTCAATTAAAAGGTGGTTGGTATTCTTGACAAGTTCCACAAACTTCCATTTTTCTGTCATGATGCCTAGATGAGGAGAAATCTCAAAAAACTAGTTGCTTATTTGAATGAAGAAGGCAGAGAGAGAGAGAGAGAGGAGAGAGAGAGAGAGAGAGAGAGAGAGAGAGAGAGAGAGAGAGAGAGAGAGAGAGAGAGAAGAGAGAGAGAGAGAGAGAGAGAGAGAGAGAATTATAACAAATTTCCATATATGTAATCTCTCTTAGACCCCTTCCTCTACCCAAAATTTTAGACCTTGATTTTCTCTCTCATGGCCATACCATTTGTAAACCTAAAGGGCACTCTCTCTTTGCAAAGAAGTTAGATGATGTATGTGAATCATATTTGAGACTATTTTTATATTATTTTTCCTTGAATCTCTTAATTAATACCTATAATTACTTCACCTTCAATATCATGATCTTTTTTTATGAAAAAGTATGTACAATCTGTAATCCCTGCATGAAAACACATGAAAATGGCCCTTTTCTTGCATATTCTCCTAAATAAAGCTTGGAACTGCCAATTTAGGGAAACTTGAGGAATACCACGAGTAAAATAGATTATTAAAATAAGTATTAATTATTTTTTAGATCAAAATGGGATAAATTTGGCATGTGGGAACTCTTGGAGAGAAAAATAACACTTAGACTTGCATGAAGAGATATGTTCAAAGTATGCAACATTTAACTTAAGGTAATGACATAAATATGAAGGTTTTTAAAATTATTATGAATTGTTTGATATCATTTTAATGTGTAACTTATCATTTAAGGACCCAAAACCTCTATTTTTAGGCAATATGTAAAGTTTTACAAGGATATTTATCAATAAGCATCAAGAAGAATACTTTATAGCTTTCCTAAAAGTATGGAATGAGGATTTTATATGTCTTCAACAGACCTTTAAAATATTAGAGATATAAAAATACCTTAAATATAATGAAATATGCTAGAGAATCTCATGAAAAGTTGAAACTAAGACAAGACCATGACAAGACATTGAAACTTACTCCCTTCACTTGATGGTTAATGACATCAAGATGGTCAAACACATCTCTTAAGGACCCAAGAAAACTAGGACATGAAAAGATTTTAGTGGTAGGGGTTGGAATTTTACATTGAAAATCCAAATTTCCAACATTTCTCAAAACCACCCTTATCTTATCTACCTACAGCTTTAGGGTATTCCACTTATCCATCCATGGGATCAATTATCATCCCATACTATGTATATTTTTCATGGAATTCCATTAGTTTCTACCTAATACCTTCATGGAAGTCCAACATTTATCTAACTTCATCTCTCCTCCAAAATTTTTCTTCTCTCATCCCATAAAGTTCAAATTTAGGGATTTTAATGCCCTGGGGTACCTCTAGGCTTCTGCTAACCTTCTTTTCCACTTTCTTATCCTAGGAGGGAGAGTCATGGGACTTTATTTTTTTCCTTCTTATTGGCTACTTGGGGGAAAAGAGGGGAGACTAGGCAAGGGGGAAGGAGATGCCTCTTCCTCCTAGGATTCAATAGAATTATTTGGGACCTCCTCCAAACTTTTTGACTTGCTTATTTCACCTGGGGTTATATTAATACCCCTCACTAGTTTTCATTTCTTGGTGAGGATGAAGATTAACCCTTGGTGAATTAGGTCAAAGGATGGATTTTATTTGAAGGTTAAAAAAATCATTTAAGGGACATGAGAAGATAGTAAGGGAGGCTGATGTGGTGACCCTTGAAGTGGTTTAAAAGTAGGGAGTGATGGGAAATGATGTGAGTGAATTTTCATTCTAGAGTTAAATATATCATTACCTAGAGACAAGTGTCTAGCCAACACCTTGGAAGGCTGGCTCTGGGGTAACCCTTGTCAGTTTATAAATCTAAGCCTATTTTGAAGAAATTATGCATTATATTTTATTTTACTTTTTGTGATTAAAAAGGGTTTAGGGTAAACTAGGTTGAATAGAACCAATGATGTGTAACACTGGGATAATTAGCCTAACATTACACCTCGTGACTCACCTTCACACCAATTTAGATACTTCCTCACCCTTTATTATAAAATATTATATAATAAGTTAAATTATAATTAAAATGTTATAAAACCATTTCTAAATATGAAATTAATATATTCACAAGGGTTGAGGGCCCATCTCCCTTTCATTAAATTAAAAAAATAAATTTACAAAATCATTGTATATCAAATAAAATCCAAAATATAGCAACCTAGGGTCAATCCCAAAAGAAACATCTAATACAAAGGTGAAGTGATAAATAAATTTCAACAAAAAAAACATGATATCAATAGAACAAAGAGAGATAAAATACATAAACCATAAAGATCCACCATGGAGCCAAAAAGGAATCCATCCCCTCAAGGCTGAATCTTCAGAAGAAAAGTGATTACAAAGTGGGCTCACAATGCCCAAACCTAAGACCTCAATCACCTCTTCCTTAGAGTCTTAAAATAGGATAATGGAATCTTAAGAATTGGCCCTAAATCGATCACTAACACCACCCCCAGGGGAAATAAAAATAAAGAGGTCCCAAGTGTCCTAGATGAGACCAACCATAACCAATGAAAATGCCTTATATGTCCCTATTTTGTAGGTATAAAATCACACACCCATGTCTATAGAGTATAAAGAAAAAAATACCATGACCAAAACCTCTCCTATGACCATGAATACCCCCATGATGAAACTTAACACTACTCCTAAATGCCCCCAACCCACAAGACTCACCTCCCAAAACTTTCTTGGGTGAAATTTTCTAGCTCATTCCACTCATTTAGATTAGGATTTTCTATTAATTTACCACATGTGATTCCGTGAGGTACACCCATATATATTCTAATATATGTATTTTGGTATTTATAGACATTGAATCCAAATGAGGAAAAAACATACCATTATTACCTTTTTTATAGCACGTAGGAGAGAATGTCTTCCAACTAATTTAACACTTCCATAAATTGAGCCTCCAAGATGTAAAAAACACTAAGAGGAATGAAATCCATATATTACCAAATTGATAAGGAGAGATAAATATTGGTAAAATTGAAAACACCTTATAATGCAAGATTAAGTCCACCTCTAAAGGTAAAACACATAAAGGTTTTAGCAACTCAATGCACTAGACCTTTATCCTCCACAATCCAAACTAAGAAGCTAGTGAAATAAGATGTTACCATTGAATTGACTTAACTTTGTGCATCTAAATAAAATAAGTACATGCCTAACATAATATGGATGCCATAAAATATATAGCCTAAAGGAACCTATTTTTTTAATTATAAAGATTGATACATGTCTACTAAAATTCATTTCATACTTGACAGAAGATAAATGCAGAAAAGATTGATTGTGACTAGAAGATAGATACTCCTACAAGTCCCACATACATGGAGACATAAGAAATAGAGGATTCCATGTAAAAATTAATTATTTATTTCAATGAAAATATAGACACCTTATGAAAATGTCACTAACCCAATAAAATTCATCAATAATATACTCTCAAAATGCCTCACACTTTCCATCAAATCACCCAATGATGAGATAAAATAGATACAACAAAGAATTCACACAATTTGAGAAGAAAAAAAATATGAACAACACACTAAATTAGGGGTACAAAATAAGTGCCAAATAAAAAAAGGGTCCAAATAAGAAACCTATTTGGAAGAAAGATGTCAAGAAAGATCCAATGTAGTAAGATTGGGCCATGCATCATAGAGATTACCAGATCAAATGTCCCCAAGCTAAAAAATACCAACATTTAAAATTAAATATGCATGAGAGTTAGATTATAGATATAATGCATCATGGGCTAAGAGATAAATACAAGAAAAATCTTCTAGGGTCTATCAAGGATATACTTGATATTCCACATAGTGGAAGTCCTAGAGAGCATCGCACCAATCACCATGATGAAATGCCCTTAAACTTATAAATTCTTGATTATAAATTAAGACATGATCTCAAACCCAAGAAACATTTCTTGAGATTCATATTCATTATTGGTGCCATCATTTATTTTCAAATATGTTACCGTAATTAAAGAATCAATATAGTTACAAATTATGCAGCCAATAGTTGAGGCACCTAGATTTCCAAGAGTAGTTACATCAAATTTTAATTTGAAGATGCCATGTAGGGGGACCCAATAAAAATGATGAGGACACATTCTATCAACATGAATTACCCTTGACCCATTAATGATAACCATTGAAGATATTGTAAAAATTAACAATTTCTTAATAATTAACAATTAACAATTAATAATAACAATTAATAATTAATAAATATTATTTATTATTATTTTTAATAATTCATTCATATAAATATATTATTAATTATTTATTTATTATAATAATTATTTAATATTATTCTATTACTATTTATAATAATTATTAATTATTAATATTTATTTAACATTATTTTTTATTATTTTTAATAAATTATTTTACTATTAATTCTTTTTAATTAAGTAATATTAGTCTAATAATATATATTAATTATTAAATTTTAAGTAATTATAGTTTCATTTTTATTGAAATATTATAAGTCCCATTTATTTGTTATTAGTCCTCTTTTTCTAAGTCTCTTTTATTTGTAATAAGTCCTAGTTTTTATAATTAGTCACATTGTTTTGAAATAAAATTCAATTTTGTTTGAGATATTTATTATTATTTTTAGTAATTAACAATTAAATTAATATTATTTTTAATAATAAATAATTATTTAATATTATTTTATTGTTATTTATAATGATCATTAATAATGTAATATTATTTTTTTATTTTTAATAATTAATAATTAATTTATATTAATTTATTGTTATTTTGAATAATTAATATTTTTATTAAGGTTAAAGATGGGATTTTCTACTAGGGACCCCAATCTCTATAGGAATATCTAATACAAAAGAAGTCTAGAGGACTCACCAATCCCAAAAGAACCACAATATAAAGCTAAGCTAAAAAACAACTACAATTAGCCCAAATACATTAGTAATAGTGCCAAAAAGTGAGGTACAACCAAAAACATATTTCAAAAATACCAAAAACACTCTAATTATTCACACTCCCTACCACATCTTCCAAAAAATAATTAATACAATTAAAATTAAAATCTATCTAAAAAATCATATTTCCCTTATCAATGTATTTAAAACACTCACTACATTAACGATGCTTATCCATAGAAGTATTATTCAAATCTAGCAAATCTTCCGAGTGTGACCTTAAATTTTCTAGAATCTGAATACCTTCATGCATAACCTACACACACACACACACACACACACACACACACACACACACACATACATATATATACATACATATATATGCATATATATGCATATACATACATATATATACATACATATACATATACATACATACATATGCATACATATATATACATATGCATACATACATATATATACATACATACATACATACATACATACATATATATATATATATATATATGTATATATATATATATATATGTATGTATGTGTCTATATATATATATATATGTATATATATGTGTGTGTGTGTGTGTGTGTATATGTGTGTGTGTGTGTGTGTGTGTGTGTGTGTGTGTGTGTGTGTGTGTGTGTGTGTGTATGTATGTATGTATGTATGTATGTATGTATACACACACACACACACATTCAAATTGGTCGGCATTAACACCAATGAAGATCCAATAACCTAGTGCACACAACGACACATAAATGTAGGGTGAGTCCTATAGACTAATACTTGGGCATCACACCTACCCATAATCTTTAGTACTAGTAATTTACTTGAATGGGGTTTGAACCATGGTGTGGCTGATGGAAACCATCTAACCCACCCAACTAGTCTAACCCATGGGGCTCATGCATAGCCAATATTAATAATTGTTAAAAAATTATAATTAATAATTGATTAATATTATTCTACTATTATTTTTAATAATTGATAGTTAATTAATATTATTTTTATTTTTAGTAGTTAATAATGATTTAATATTTTTATTTTTAACAATTAATTAATATAATTCTATTATTAATTATTATTTATTTAATATTATTTAATGTTTAATTATAATAATTATTTAATTTATTTTAATAATCAATAATTAATTAGTATCATTTAATTATTAATAATTATTTAATATATGCTAATTTTATAATATTTTATTTGATTAGGTAAAAGACCTAGTTTTACAATGACCAACAACCAAAGTATAAGCAAAGTAAGATAAAGTATAACAAGCCCCACGGGTTGACAACAAATAATCAAAGTGTCAAAATAAAAAGATAACTATATTAGTGGAGGGTAAAAACACAAAAATTAGAAGGATAAATTACTTTGAGAAGGAGGAGGCCTCTGTAAGTACCTTAACAACCTCAGTCTCCTTCACCTACTCAATTGGTCTATTCTTGATGATTATGGCATGGGTTTTGTTACTTGGACCTTAAAAATTCTTGATGATTATGGCAATGGGAGATAGGATCCCAAGGTAGGGTCTTTCTTGAGGGAGTCCCCTCTATAGAAGATCCTCCTAATAGGACTCCCTTATTGTGAGGGGTTGAACCATGTTTCACCAGCAAGATAATGAGGCCTTGGTGAATGATAGTGTTGGATTCATTGATCTAGGATGCAAGTGTCATACACTCCATGGATTTAAGAAGAAAATATGGTAGGATAATTTGTAAACCTTGGAAGTGATTCAACAAAAGGAAATGATGCAAAAATATGAGAATATACTTACCTTTTAAGGTGGTATACTTCATAATCTACAAACATACTTCTAGTTAATAGTGTGGATGATCCATGCACATGAAAACCTTTTTATCAATTTTGATGATCTCATTGGTTCTAAAAAATATTTGCATGAGTTATAGCTTCTTCAAATAGTGTTTGAAGGCTTTATCCCCTTCACAGGACATTCCCATGACTTCACCTATCAAATCCTTAGTTAAAAAAATTGTATGCCTCTTATTTCCACTATTATCTTATTTTATGCCACCATAAATTCCTTTGATATGTTTGCATCATGACCTATGACCCTCTCCATGAATTCAGTAAGACCCCCTCCACGTAGTTTCCTCCATACCTTTTTAATGTTCCAGACCTTCAAACATGATGTCCGATCCAGTCTGTCCCTATCACTTCCACTATTGCTCTTGACTGTGGACTAAAATATTGAGAGAAAATTAGAATTCACCATGCCCTGGTAGTACTTAGAACCAATGAATTCAAAATAACTTGAGGTTTAAAGTTTATTCCATATTTTGTTATTAACTCTCCATGTGGTGATATGATGACATAGTATAATTTTGAATTCCCTATCTTTGGTTGTAAGATATATGCATGTGACTACTACATAATCATCCTATATAGTAATGGTTTCATTTTGAATTTCTGATGTGATGTGTTTGGGGATGTGGAAAATAATTTGCTATGTAGATAAAAGAGGGAGGCCAACTCTAATGTTAGTGAGTAAGTATGCCACCCTATTTACCTCATAATAAGTATGAACTAAGGATAAATTTGCCATTTCCATCACAATTTGTTTGGCATCATTGATGAAAGCTTTAATTATGTGAAAAGGGGTGGTTTTACCATCTAAAACATTTATGATGTTAAGGGAGTCACCTTCAATGATTATTTTACCCAACTTGAGGCTAGAAGCAAGCTAAATGCCCCAAAGTGTTGCCTTGGCATCGACCACATGATTGGTCTAAATTCCTAGGGGGATAGCATATGTAGCAATCAACATCCCCACCAAGTTTTCGATGACTCCTACTCTAGTAGTAGGACCTGTATTTCTTTTTAAATCCTAAAAAAAATTAATCTTAACATAGTCCCCAGGTGGTGGCTTCCACCTAACATGTTTCCACAACATGTCTTTGGAAGGAGACCTAATTTTTTGTTCCACCTCCCTTTCTCTAAATATTAACTATTTGGAGGTGGATCCTCAATTTTTATTTGCTGGGGGTAGGCACTCCAATTTTCATTTATGGATTGACAAAGATTAAGGAAGACCACTTTGGGACAATGCCTTTTGTTAAAAAATAAACCATCATTTCAGGCTTTCTAAACAACCCAAAACCAATGAGGGAGGGCTAAGGACCAAAGGAAGGAAAGGGATAGGAGGCTCTAATTAGGCTCCCATCACCTAATGAGATCAATTATGTTATATAGTTTAACCCAAGATAGGTTGAATTTGTTTAAAATCTATTCAAGAATTCATGAATTGAAAGGGAAGTAAAAGAATAAATGGTGGATTGATTGCTTCCCTACAGAGTGGGTATATGCTAGGTAAAATGATTCCTCTTTTTGCCAAATTATCCTTAGTTAGAATCATGTCCTGAGTAGCTAGCCAAAAAAAATTTTTTTACCTTAGAAGTGAGGTTTTTAATTTATAGGTCTTCCAATAATCCCATTCAACTTCCAATTTTAGGTCAATAGTATATCCACAAGAGACCAAGTACTACCTATTGTCTTCAACCACCCACAAAAAATGATCTTCCTTAGGAAAAATGGGAATGTGTATTTGACTGATGGAATGTTTAA
>JARHVA010008436.1:385000-390000 GCA_037957365.1 Torreya grandis
TAAAAGTGGTAAAGGAGTTAGATATGGGGATTGCCTATCACCTTTATTATTCATCAATATGGATAAATCATTGAGCAAATTTATATCAAATGTAGTGAGATTTGGTGTGTTAAATGGTTTTAATCCATCAAGGAATGTGGATCTAGTGTCTCATGAACAATTTGATGATTATACTATTTTTTTAGCAGAGGCATCTATTAGGAAAGCTAAAATTTTAAATTAATTTTTTCTCATGTATGAATTAGCCTCTACAAAATATTAAATTTTGAAAAACAATATGTTTTCTTCTTCAATATTCCTTTGGGAAGGCAAGCTAAAATAGTTGAAATTTTGGGCTTCCAAATCAAAAAAAATCCTTCCTCTTACTTAAGTATGCCTCTCTTTAGTATAAATATCCCTATTATAGCCTAGAATATTCTAGGGGAAAGATTTCAAAGAAAGTTAGCTAGTTGGAGGCAAGCTTCTCTCATAGGTGGGAAAACTCTTTCTCATCAAAAGTGTTTCTTAGAGCCTTCCAATTTATCTTATTTCTCTTTTTAATCTACCTAATATTATTGAAGATAAGATTGATGAAATTCAAATAAATGTTTTATGCATAGGAGCTAAAGATAGAAATAGAATTCATTTGGTAGCTTGGGGAAAGGTTTGCATGGCCAAAAACAAAGGAGGTCTATCTATTCGAAGATTAAATTGGATTAATAAAACTATCCTCTCTAATTTTTTTTGGATATTTCTCAAGATTAAAATTACTTGGGATAATATTTTAAGATTCAATTATCTCGATGGTAGAGATCATATTTGTATTTTTTAAGATGAACATTTTGTTCATGGATCTCATTTCTAGAATTTTATAAATGCAAATAAAAATGTTATATGTTCTATTTCTAAATGGCAACTAGGAAATGGAAACCATGTTAAATTTTGGGAGGAGTCATGGATTTTAGATCAGCCCGTAAATAATTTAGAACCATGGAAGTGAATTCATGATCATATTAAAAATAAATACTATTGGTAGATTACAAAAGGATCAAGAAAATGGAAAAGATTGAGCATTGACAATTTAGATCAGGATCAATCAATAGTATTGACTAACCTTAATAATTTTTTGAAAATGAATCATCTACTAGAAATCATCAAAGAGGATCATTTGATATGGAAAGAGTCTAAAAATGGTCATTACCAAGTCAAATCTATGTATAATTTAGTGGCCAATATTCCAAGAAATGATGTGAATTGGGATAGACTTGGGAGAAGTTCCTCAGACCTAAAGTAAAATTTTTCCTTTGGGTTGTTGCTAAAAATAAATATTTACTATGGATAATTTAAGGAAAAGAGGTTTCACTTTAATAAACAAATGACCTTTGTGCGAAAATGATAATGCAATAATTTTTCATCTACTAGTTGAATGTCCATTTGCCTACAAGGTATGGATTTTTTTCTTTAACAAAATTCAAGTCTTATGGGTATTCTCTAGTTCTTTTTTATAAATTTGGCAAACTTGGGAGTATCCTTTTCAAAATTATCTCTTGAATAAAATATGGAAGATCACTCTTCCTCATGTTATTTGGGGAATTTAGGGTGAAAGAAATGATAATTTTTTTAGGAATAGAAGGTGTCCAAGTATGGCTTTATCAAATTATATTTTTATGGCCATTGTGGAAAAATTTAAAGCTATGACTATTGGAAAAGGTAAAACTTTACAAATGATTGAAAATTAATTGACTTTAGATTGAAAAATTGATACACTATATGTTGGTAATATTGATCCTAAAGTTGAAATAAGAAATAGGACTAAATGGAAAGCTCCTCCTATTGTGTGGATAAAATTTAACTTTTATGGGGTCTCCAAGGGAAGCCCAGGGCCCTCAAGAGGAGGAGGGATTTTGAGAGATCACCAAAGAGGGTTTTTATTACTTATACTAGTGATATGGGAGTCAAATCTAACCAATGAGAAATATATCTTAATACCCTATGGGGAATAAAATTATCTAAACAATTATGTCATCAATATCTTATCATTGAGGGATAATCATTGATATAATAAATTGTCTTTATAATAAAAATGTAGTGTGTTAGAGGATTAAACAGGTTGTAGATGAATCTTTATCCATTTTAAAGTCTTAGGAAGATGTGTCTATTCAAAATATATACTACTAAGGTAATAAGGTTACTAATTGGTTCACTAATAGGAGAGTTACTAATTCAAGTTTTAATATTTGGATTGATAAAGAAGATTTACCTTAGGACATATGACATAAGATAGATGATGAAATTCCAAATCCCCTTTTATGATGATCAATTTTTTTAAGTGTGGGGGGTCTTCTCCACTTGTAAAAATATTTTTTGTTGGAAAATTATTTTTAAGGTTATTATTATAATTTTTAACCTTTTAAGCATTAGGTCTCATTACTTTTTGAATGTTCTTAGAGATAATATTTTTGATTATCTAGGGAGAAGACAATGCAACCAAAAGACTTTTCAATATTTGAAGAAGCACAATAACAACTTTAAGTGGGTTATCATGAGGAACTTAAAGGGGAAAATAATTTCACATTTGGGGAATTCCAAAAAACCCTATTTCATTTTTAATAGATAGAGATTTTTTTTCTATGGGACTCTCAAATAGAACTCAATCCAAAAGGCCATATGAATTTTAAAACAATGAAGAGGTCTAGCAGATTCTCCAACCAAGGGGAATGACTAATTTCATGTAGCGAGTAGAAGGCCATGAAAATCATGTTTTACTTTATCTGTATATGCTTTGGATAATAGAAAATTGAACATCAATGTGGTTTTGATCAACATTTTTGAATAATTGGTAGCACATAGGGATGGAAATGGAGGTGACCAAAGTGTACAAGATTGGCAGAGACTATAAAAAAGAGAAAAATAGTTTTTTTTAGAGGGAGAAACATTGGAGGTGATTCATAATGGGTTTTATTATGATTCTCTACTGAGACCTTGTGGTGATGTGGCCTTATATATCATGCAATATATCTGCTTGGATGATAGATTTAATGTTGTGCATTGGTCTTTGTTTATTTTTCTCAATTATTTTATACATGCTATTCCTTTGAGTTTGCCTTTTTATATTATTATTTCTATGGTAACTTTTATTCAGAAGGTTAAAAATGGTAAATACACTATACGAAGACATGAAGGAGTCATTTTAATTATTCAAAAAATATTTCAAAGGAATGAATCAAATTTTTCCTAATTTTCCAAAACCTCAAAAAGGTAACAATGAATTTAGGAAAGTTTATAAGGTTTGGATAAAGTATTCAGGTAGCAATATTCCTTCTAAAGACAAAGATCAGACCACTTCTAGGAACATTCTAAAATAATAAGGGGTTAATATTAATAATATTCTAATAAGTGTTTCCAAGTCTCTTTAGGGGGTGGTCAAAAGATAACTAGCACATGCAAAGTTAGATCATCAACTAGATAGTTTATATCAGTAGATGATGTTGCAAGGGATAAGGGGGAGACTAATTCATATAATATGATTGAAAGGGAGAAAATTAAGAACTCTATTAAAAAATATAACAAGGGTAAGAGGAAAGTGGGAGACAACCCTAAGGATACAAAGTTACAAGAATTGAGAATCTAATCATAGGACCTTAATGAAAAATATAATGTCATGGTTGATTCCCTAAAAGGTAAACAAAAAATGGTCAAATTTGAAGAAGAATTGGACCTAAAAAAATTGATTATGAAATGGTTCATGAGGGAGTTGTCTAAACTCAAAATCAAAGTAAAAAATATTCAATAGGATTGAAATATTGAGTAATAAAAATACTTCAATACCTAAATTTAAATACTTAGAGATAGGGTTAGTGCCCTAAAATATGAAAATGACAAGATAAAGAATGATATTAGTTACTTGGTCAACTACAGTAAGGTAGCCATGCATGAAGGAATTCAAAATTTGAAAAACATAAGGTTTCAGATGGGAGGTTTGGTTTGATTGTTATGGAAAGTTGTTAAAAGGGTAAGGATAAGCATCTTGAATGTAATGAATGTTTTAAAGACATATGTAAGGAAAATATGTTTCATCAAATTAAATCAAACTTGAAACAAATGAAAAGTTGTTAGGCGGATGTTGCAGGGAGCTTAGACATTTAGAGGGATTGTAGTTCTTTTTTGGCTATCTTTTGGATTTGGTTTTACTTAATTTATTCTTGATCTATACTTTGGTCATTTTTAGCTATTCTTGTGATCATGTTATCTAGTTTATCTTTTGGACTTGGTAAGTCCTCTTGTTTCTTCTTTGTATCTATTCTTCTTATAGGGATTGGGATCCATAGTTAAAAAATCCACCTTTAACATTAATAAAAAAATACTTACTATTATTAAATTAAAAGGAAAATTAATATATTAAAAATAAAATAAATTTATTGAAAGGAAAATCAAGTAAGTTGAGTAAGTAATATTATTAAAATGGAAATTAATTTATTAAAATTTAATTGTTTTTTCTAAAACAAACTTTTTCATAAACAAAAAAATCAAAATTAAAAATCAATTTAAAATTAAAGGGTCATTATTCATAGTCCAAGTGGAATGGTAGGTCTAAGGTTTAGTGTTCATAGCTACTTGCATCAATCCAAGGTTACTTGTAACAAATTTATAAGTGAAACAAAGTATTTTTATAAATTTTTCATCCAAGTGTTTCAATATTGTAGCCTTGAACATTCCAATTCAAATATCCAAAGAATAAAAGTTTATAACAACATAACTATGTGATGATTCCACACATCTTGATCTCAAACTTAATGCACGCTCAATTTTTTTTTTAATGGATAACAATGAGAAAACATTATATGACAATGTGACTTTGAGTGATGATTCCAAGTGTCTAAATCTTTCATTATACATATTTTCAAGGTTTAAAATGGGTAAAGGATGAAAACAAAAGTTTACTACAACATAAGTTTACACAATGATTCCATGTGTCTCTTAATGGCACATATTCAAATAATAAGATACACGTGGATTTTATA
>JARHVA010008436.1:397500-488837 GCA_037957365.1 Torreya grandis
CAAGAGTTCACATTATGAGCTTATAGAGGTGGTCTAGGAAGCAAAGTAGTAGAGGAAATATGATGAGTGGATGGATAGTGATTAGGAGTGTTAGGTAGAATCTTGGACCTTAGTGAAGCATATAGATAGTGCTGAATCTAGAGAAAATTAAATACCCCTTGATATAATCAAGCCTCTTCTCCCTCTTACTCAAGGGGTTGATGGATTACACCTAGATCTTGCTTTAAACCAAACCATGGTGTAAGGCCTAGAAGGGAGCCCCTCATCATCTCCCCCAAATATAGTCATCTTTATAGTGTAAGTTTTGAGAAAAAAATAAACTCCTTAAAGGTAAAGGTTTTAATTGGTAAGTTCATTAGGAAGTTGGGGTCCATGTCTCTCCCTTAGATTGTTCCCAAAAGGAATTTTCATGATTATTTTCCCATTTACAAAAAATAAATAGTAAATTTTTGATGGAGCGCCCTAGATGATGGAGGATGTTGAGAATAATTGCAAGAGTGATGCTCTATTTTCGATCCACTTATGAAAAAATAAGGACGTTTTCCTACTTGGATCCATGTAAATGGTCTCCCAATAGAATATTGTAATGAAATATGTTTGGAAAGGACTAAGCCAATGTTTGGATACTTTATCTACATTGATTTTATCACCATTAAATGAATTATTGCTTTGTATGAATGCTTTTGTGTTTTTTGGATATAAAGGAAAATATTCTAGAATGAAATTTTATTCAATCCCCAGAAGTTAAATGAGAGTAATATATTCATGTTAAAAAAATATTATTCAGATGCTTCAAATGTAGGAAGATTTAACACATTTGTAGTCAATGCCCATTGAAAGGAGCTCCCCAAAAGTTTATTCAAGTATGAAAACCTAAATCAAACCCCTAGGATAAGTATTTATTATACCAAAACATGAAAAAAAAACCCCTTGGTGGGTCTAAAACCCATATCTTCCTCCTAAGATACAAATTATTAAGCCATGATTTCTTTAAAATCTAAATTGAAGAGTGAGCAAGCCTTGTCTCAAGTAGACATGTTAAAAGTGACCCAATTCATATCAAATTAGGATAAAAAACTCAAATCCTAATTTCAACCAAACATTGGGGTATACATGGTAGATGAACCTTTGTAGTAAGTACATTGAACCCAAGTGGATGATTATGGTTGGGTTGGATATCTATAGATACCCCCTATCATAGGGGACATGAGTGATGATGAAGAATTGAACTCTACAAAGGTCCTCACTCTCTCTCCAAAAGATTTCTTTTTTTCTCACCCACATTATGGATCCCATAATAAAAAAGGCTAGAATTTAGGCAAGGACATAAAAATAGTTGAAGTCTCTAAAGGTAAGGAATCCACCTTGGAAAAGTTTATATTTTATGATAAACAGGGGGTACAATTCCCCCTACTGAGCCATGAAGCTTTTCTCCTAGAATGGCAAGGGCATAAAAATCCCTAGAAAAAGGTTATAAGGACTTGATAAGAAAATATTTGATCATTAGAATGGGTTATTTATGGATTTAAAGAGAGCTTCATGTAGTTTTACAATCCTCTAGTCTCCTTTTAGTGTGTAGGTATAAAATTATTACTCAAGGGCTAATTGGTAACTACGTAAAATTTTAGACATTTCCTTTGATATTGCCTTTTACCTATGTAATGTGTATGGGAAAAATTTAGTTTCCCTTAAATCATGATTCTAGCAAGAAATACTAGCCCAAATGGCATCTCTCCTTGGATATAAATATATAATTGGTATGGAATTCAATGCCATTTTACCCAGCTCATAAAAAAGAAGTGGAGTTGTTCTTCGTACCCCATCTAAAAAGGGATTTTATAGGTTGGTTGTTTATGTAGGGTTGGTGGACATGATTTTCAAATATGGTTCTTTTTCCTAGAATAACTACTGGGAAGGATTTTATAATATTTTTGAAATACTAGACAAATTATTAATCTTTCTAAATTGCTTGGACATTGACTAGATAATGGAAAGAAATAACCTTCCCATCTCCAGTCCTAATCATGCCCCAATTTTTTTGAATATTTTTTAATATTGTTCCCCCATTATTCCATTTCAAATTTGAGTTAATTTGGTTGTCACATCCCTCAATACATGACTTGATAAAGGAATAGTGGCATAAGTCCCCCATGTGTTCGACACCAATATGTTTAGTATGAATAGAAAACTAAACTTCATTAAATATTTATTACAATCTTGGAACCAATATTGTTTCAAAAGCATTTTCTAGGAAATGGAAAGAGTTGAAACTGAGTTAGGTGATGTAAATTATATTTTGATCACTTTGGGTATGGATGCATCTCTATATCATTAATAGAAATACCTTATGTTTGAGTTATATAAATTAAATATTAAGGAAGAGTTATTTTTGAAACAAAATTTGAGATAATAATGGCTCGAGGGAGAGAAAAAACAAACACAAAATTCACAACTACACCTGATCGAGGAGATCGATTATTCACATTTATAGTATAAAAAAAAAAGAGGGGGATGTCCTCAAGACTAAATCTACTATTAAAAAAGAGGAAATTAATTGATTTCATGAGATTTTATGTAGTACTAAGGATTCAAACCTCATGTCTTAGTTGACTAGTCTTAATTTCACCCCTTAGCTTGTGACTACCCAATAGAATAATGAGTTGATGGCAAATTTTTCTCCAGAATAAATTAGGATTGTAATTTTCTCTATGGATAAGGACCAAGATCCTAGGTTAGATGGTTTACAAGTGTATTTTTTTTATAGTTTATGAGACATTTTTTGGGATAAGGTGGTTATAATGGTGGAAGAATCCCAACACAAGAAAAAATTTACCCCAAACATCAATTATACCTTCATCACCCTAGTTCCTAAAGGTGAGTCCCAATCATCTTACAGTGATTTAAATCCTATTTATCTTTGTAATATAGTTTATAATATTATGTCAAAATTGATCTCTTTCTATGTCAAACCTATTTAGGATAACTTCATCTCTAGTGAATAAGGGTGTTTGTCTTGGGTCAATAGATTCAAGATGGGATCATACTAACTGATGAGATTTTGAAATCTCTTTTAAGAAACCACAAGAAAGGGATGATTCTAAAATTATACATCAATATATAATACGATAGGGTAAATTGGAACTTCTTGATTAAAGTATTGGAAAAAATTGAGTTTGACAAAATATTATGTAACTATATTTTTAGTTGTATACCCAGTCCACGGTTTTCCATTTTGGTTAATGGTGAGTTGGATGGTTTTTTTAAAGAATCTAGTGGATTAATACAATGGGATCCCATTTCCCCTTTCCTCTTCATCTTCATGACCTAAGCTTTGGGTAGGTCAATTTCATGGGCTCTCTCCAAAGTAAGGTTGAATGGGATCCAAGTGACATCAGGGTTCAATAAGTTTAGGCATCAATAGTTTGTAAATGACACCATATTTTTTGGAATTTATACAACTATTGAGGCTCATATTTATTAAAAAAAAACATTTCTAAACTATAATGTAGTCTAGGGATAGTTGGTTAATGAAAATGAATCTAAAATCTACTTCTTAAATGTGGAAAGTTAGGTCCAACTCCACATCATTCATATCTTAATGTTTAAGATCAAGAATATTCTATAAAATTACCTAGGGTTTCCCATTTTTGGGGAAATAGGAAAAGTTTAGACATGGGATACTCTGATAAATTATTTCCATGACACATTAGAGGCTTGGAAGGGTAAATGTCTCTCTCTTTTAGGTAGAATCACCTTCACAAAATTTACTCTTAATGCCCTCCAAAACTATATCTTGTCAGTTTTATACCCTTTAAAAAATTTTATCAAGGAACTTAATTGAATAATTAAGGATTTATATGGCAAGGAACAAAAGATAAATATAAGGACCCATTATTAAAATTAGATAAAGTTTGTCTAACCCAAATATGGGTGGTGCTAGGATAAAAATAATTTCATCATAGAATTTGGCCATTGGTATAAAACTTGTGTGGGGCATGATCTGCTACCCCCAAACCATTTAAAACAAGTTATGGTAACATAAATATTTTGGAGACCATTATGCCAAAAATATTTTAACTATCCACAACACCCCGAAGTTTTCTCACCTTTGAAACTTAATATTAAAATGTTACTTCATTATAAAATATCATGTCTCTTGGATTGTTGATAATGGGAGAAAAGTGGAATTTTTGGGGGACTCTTGAAATAATCAAAAGATAATTCAGTAATTTCAAGGTTTGGAGGAGGCCAATGATTACTTGACTAATAATTTGGGTTGGAATGTGTGTGATTACTTGGCTCCCCAACTATGGGAAGGTATAATAAAATGGAAATGGAAGGATATGAGGGACTTGCCAATCCCATCCTTTAAAAAAGAGATTATCAATAGTATCCTTTATAAGAGAAATGTTTTTATAAATTCTAAAGTTGATTCAATTCAATGGGTTGGAGCCAAATCTAATATATATTCTATCAATCTCATATGCAAAATTTCAAACTATGTGGATCCTTCCTTTTCTTGGGAAAAAATGATGTGATAAAATAAAATTGGCATGCTTGAGGTGAGGGTGTTTGCTTAGCTGGTGACTCAAAGTAGAATACTCACTTTTGATAGGATGTGAAATATTGGATTAGGAGGTCTCTCTTGATGTTTTTTTTTCCATTGTTGAGGAAAAGAATGTAAACCACCTATTTTTCAATTTCCCCTTTATATCCTAGTGCTAGAATTGGATGTGTTCTAAGCTTGGAATGAGATGGGTCTACCCTTGTTCAATCCTCTCAACCTTTGCTTATTTTCCACTTGGGCATACTAAATACACCTTCTCTATTCTTTAGATGGCATGCTTGTCCATTATAATTTAGATGATCTAGAAAGAATGTAACTAGAGGATTTTTGAAAATAAAGCAAGTCATTTGGAGGAGGTAATCCATGGAGATGAGGTAGCCATGAATGAAATAGGATCTAATAATGATTAAAGAATAAATTGGATTCTAAAAACATGATTAATAAAATCATTGTGATTTTTTAATTGCTTAAGTATCCTCCCATTAATGGGTAAAGAGTTATGATGAAATCATCCTATAGGGAAAAAATTTAGTTTGGGTTCCCCAACCTATAGGCTTCTTCAAGCTCAATTTTGATGAATTTTCTCAGGGTAATCATGGTGATTTTTGGACTAATTTCATCATCAAGGACTATGTAGGATATTTGATTAGGACAACATCTCTCTAGCTGAGTGATGGGACCAATAATTAATGAGTTAAAATCCTTATCCCTGGGTGTGAATCTGGTTATTCAATGTGGAATTTAGAAGGTAATCCTAGAAGGGGACTTAATGGCTCTAATCCAAACACTCTGAAATCAAGGGGATTTTACTAAGAACATTGAAAATATCTTGGATTAGGTTTGGGATATTATTAGTTTCCTGAATTTTTGGAAGGTGCATCACTATTATTATGAGGCTAATATGATATTGGATTTTCTAGCTAATCAAGGTATCTAAAAGTCACTAGAGATTATTATGGACAATAGTTGGGATGCTTGACCTGAGGCTAAAGTGGTTTATTTATTAGTTATTCCCTCTTACCTTATTATTCCATCCCTTTGGTCATCACATTAAATATTTGTGGTGAGAGGGCTTGTCTATTTAATCATTTTTCTCCATCTAAATTTTTTCTCACACATGTGGGAGATTAAAATTAAGTGGTCTACCATTAAGAAGATTATTTTTTTCTTCAGCTCAAAGGATTTCCAATCGAGAAATGTTTTTTGGTCGAGAATGGGAGCTTTATGTGCCATTTATGATGGACAACTTAGTCTAAATCACCATGAGTGAACCACTACTATATGTTTATTTTAATAAGTAAGAAATGTATTTTGAAGGTAGTGTTAGTGGGGCCCATCTTAAAAAGGTCTTTGTGATTCAATCTAGGCCAATTTTGAAAGCAATAAAAGAAATTGTGGGATTGGTTTTCTTAGAGACCCCTTATAAGGTCAAGGTGAATGTATAAATTGCATATTAGTTCATAAGAAATATGATGTTAGTTGTGTAGGATAAGGAACTAGTAAATGTGATAGTGAAATTATTGATAAATCCTCATTTCAAGATTGGGTGGTGAGGGGTAATCAAGAATTTTTTGACCAAGGGCACGTCAAAATTTTACCTCTTGGGGAAGGAGGTCTTTGGTGTCATACCCTTATCTATATTTCATAATATTGGGGAGTGGTTGTGTGTGGATTTGTCTATTATGGATAAATTTTAGGGCTATATTCTCTCACCCACTCTTATTGGAATATTTATTACCCCTCTAGATGTGAGCATCTTATACACTCCTTACCTTATATTTTTGTTATCCTAGGGTTGCATCAATATTCTTATGTGATCTCTACTACTTGGATGTTAGAACAAATATATGGATATGGCCATCCTTTTCCACCCTTGATAAGGATTTTAGAAGCAAAAGCAACATCCAATGAGACTGAAGTGGCTTGTAATCATCAATAAACCTCCTCAACCATGCATTCTTGGATTTATTCTAACCTTATAACCCATGAATTAGGTGGATACCTAATTCCTCTTTCATAGGAGGAAATAGGAATTTTTTTTTAGAGGTGTCGACTCTAGCCCTTAATGGAAAATGATGAAGCAGGGCAAGGGGAGCATTATGGTGTAGCCTTATGGGTGAATTAAGGTATTTATTATTGTATGTAATTTATTTTAATTAATTTTTTTAATGTAATTATAGGTTGTTCTATTTTGGTATCCATTTAAGATGGTTAGTCTTGGATAGTTTTGTTTATGTTGGCCCTTCTCGTAGTAGTCCTATGTACTTGGTTTATGTTGGTTTGGTACTAACTTGTTAAGCCATTTTTTGTTTCTCTTGCACTCTCAAGGATATTATTTGAGATTCATGGTTTATAAATATTTTAATTATATATGTTTATTAAGTGACCCTTAACTCTCAATTATATATGAAAAAAGCATCTTAATGTAAATTTAGTACCTATCATTTAACGATATTTATGTTATAATTGTTTTTTTTTAAATTTAAAGCTCTTAAAAAGTCTAAACTAAGATGTATTAGAATATCATTATATGGGTTTATAAATATTAATATCAATCCTTAATTATAAGGATTAATATGGGTTAATTACATCAAAAATAAACTACACATTTGTTTTAATACAAAATGTTATAAAACTTACAAAAATTTACAAAAGAATCACAAATTTTCACATTAGTAAATCAAAAATAAAAATATACCCTGATATATATATATATATATATATATATATATATATATATATATATATATAATATTTATTTATTTATAAGGAGGATTTACCACTTTCATGTATCAATCCAAATGGATACTAAATCATAGAGTCCCCCTCTAGAGATAGATTTAAAAATATTGAGAAAAACTTGATCTCCTAGGTAAACATTTTAAGCGAGTTGAATAGTGAGTTTAATAAGACAAATATGGATCTACCGAAGCTGCAAAGAAGGTTGGAGGAGTAGAGAAGAGGTTCCAATTTTTTTTTTAACTCTCTCAAACTCAAATTGGGACTCTTAACAGTTGAATGAGGAGGTTTTTTAAAATGGGGTCCATAATAAAGGTGTTATAGAAAGAATAGGTTAAGTTCAAGGAGACCAAGAAAAAGAGAATAAATAAATTCCCCCTAGGACCTATGTGATCCAATTTGAGGTAAGAGAAAACATAATCCCATAATAAAATTTTTATGACCTTAACAAGAGAACTTGAGGGAAGAAGAAGTTAAATGAAGTTAGGGCCTTGGAGATAAAATAAGATACCTTAGATACAAAGGTTCAATCTCAAGGTCTAATGGAGGAGATGGAAGAAAGCAAATTCTTGGACGGATTGGATGAGAAATAATATTATTTTTTACTATTGTGCTACCAAATTTTGGTTTCATCTCAACTAAAGGTAAAATTTTATATTAGCCTTGATGTAGTAATATTTTTTATTGTTTATTTTTATTTATGCTTAATTGTTTTATATTTTAGAATTTTTATAAGGTTAAGGGATCCTTTCAAAATACATATATTTACCCTTACACAAACATAACATAATTAAAATATTTTTCAAAATTAGGATTAGGGCCACAACATGAGGTAAAGAATGATTTCAGTAGAAAGGTAAATATTATTAAATGTTTTCCTAGAATGCCAAGGGTGTAGAGGTAAAAAACTAAAATCCAACATTTACTAAAAATGTGTCCCTATAATCAAGTTAACATAGTAAAAATAAACCCTTTAGTATCCTTTCAAAATTGGAGATTAAAATGATTGTATATGGGGAAGCCTAGTTCTTAACTAGAAGTATTATTTATCATTTTAATAGGTTATGGTGTAGCCTACCAGATCTACACAAATGGATAT
This sequence comes from Torreya grandis, assembly GCA_037957365.1. Taxonomy (NCBI): domain Eukaryota; kingdom Viridiplantae; phylum Streptophyta; class Pinopsida; order Cupressales; family Taxaceae; genus Torreya; species Torreya grandis. The sequence continues at coordinate 405,906 of JARHVA010008436.1, forward strand.
TAGATTACTAGCATCCTCTGATAGAAGATAAAATAGAAATATTTCCATGTAATAAAAGTAATTTTATTGGTATTTGATATTATAGAAGACATAGATGTGATTTTTAAGGATAATGTTTTGATTTGGGATCAACACATGCTTTTGGCTAAGCCTTATTTCCCAAATTTCAATCCTCTCATTGACACTTTTAACACAAGATCAATTTGGGTCTCTATGCCAAACCTACCACTTTAATTTTGGGATACTATCATCTTTAAATCTATTGGAAATTATGTGGGTGATTTTCTATATGTGTCTTCTATAATAAAATACTTGTGTCATTCAACATACACTCAAATATTTTTTAATATAAACATTAAAAAGGAGATTCCTACACATGTGTAACTAAAAGTGATGGATTGAATATGGGTAAAATATATTTCCTATGATGGTTTACTTTTTATATGCCAAAAATGATTTGAAGTAGTAAATTTTGTCAAATTTACCTAAGTATTAAATTAAAATAAGGAAATTCTTGGTGAAAGTATGGTAGTCAAGAACATTTAATAGTCCAACTTGGTAGAGAAGATGAAATTGGAGATGAGAGTGAAGTCCTCGAGTCAATACCAAAAAATATGGAAGAGAACAAAATGGATGTTAAAAATAAAGAGGAAGAATGCAATTCTATGGAAATTATGGAAGTAAAAACCCTAAGGAAAGGGGAAAATTGATTAGTGAATATGTTGTTGCTTAGGATTATTTGAGTAAGTCCCAATATATTAATTCATTTGAAGTTTCCATACCCTTTTATCATAATTTAGGAGATGGAGGAGATTTGACCGTGGTTTATAAAAAAAAGGAAAAGTTGCTTTAAGATTGAACTTGAACCATTTAATATGACATTATATCCTAAAAATATAATTCTTTTTAGGAACATAGCAACATATAGGCTTCAATTCTATTTTTTTTATAGGTATGCATCTAGTTTACAACCTCTTTATGACCTATGTTGATTTCTACTGTAAGAGGTGATTCATTTGGTATTTGAGTGTTTTTATCTTTCCCTCCACTATAAAATGGTAGGGCCCCATTCAAAACCATATCTTTACCATTATCAAAAAAATATTTTAAAAATTTAATTGTACAAAAAACAAATTAATCACAATCTTGTAGTCTTATAAGTTACATCATTTCAAAAAAAAAATTAAAAAATTTAATTTATTAATATTATAAAAATATAATTTCAAAAAAATTACAAAATGCTTTCAGATAATTGATATTCTTATTTATATAAGAAACACAGACTCTCTAATTTTTTTAATAACATTATAAATTATGAAATGCTAAAATATCAAATTTAAATAACTTTATTTTTCTCCATTTGTCACCAATGTCACTCCAAAATCTACAATTTTGGGGAGGAAATAATTTGGATGTTAATATTGAAATATTTCATGAGACAAAAACATGTGTTATAAACAAAAATAAGTTAGCTACAAACAAGGAGATAATCTTTGGGGGTGGGTATGATGAGTGGAATTTTATTACACCATTTTTTTATGTGATGAATGGGTGGGTCATTTAGTTATCTCCCTTATCATAATGATTTCATGGGTATAATTAATGGAATTATATAGATCAATTTTTTCATGGAGAAATCATAGTAGAGTGTTGGATAATTGGGTATAACCTTACTCTTGATGGCCTTAAATTCATTAATGAAATGAGGAGAGTATTAAAGAATAATATTGACTACCTATTAAAATGAATTACACCAAACATTGAAATTTTTTAATATTTTTTGTATTAGTATACTAAAATTATCATATATTTCATCTATATTTTAAATAATGATTGTACAAGCTTAAATGTGTGATATGACAAAAAGATGTAATTATTATTTTTTAACTTTCACCAATTAGAGAATGAATAAAAAACAATATTTAGTAGTCATATACAAAAAATAAAAATAAAATAGAAGACACAAGAAATAAAAATGTAATTAATGCATCTTGGGAATTGGGCATTGGTGATTTCTTGTTTCATTTGACCATTTACATCTTCACTATTCAATATTTTTTGGAAGTAATACTCCTAGTTTGTTTCATTTTTCAAGATTTATATTTATATATTTCATAAAAATAAATATAATTTTATAAAGCCTATTACATAAATTAGGTTTTTAAAATTTAATAATGGAAGATCGATGATGAATATTGAGCCTAGCATCATGAAACTATAAAATTAAATGAATTTTATCTTCTTGAGTAAGCCCAAAATTAATGCATATTAGGAATTATGCATATATGGTTTTTTATTTAATTTGGACATTTTAATATTAATTTATTCAATATTTATGTGCAAGTAATACTTATGCAAGAGCATCATCAAGGTCAATGTAAATTTTGGGTTGATAGGTCAAAGTTTGGATTGTTGGGGTCTTAAATAGGTTTATAGAGGCATAATTAGTCAATAAGAAGCTTGTTTATGATTCAATTTATATTGAATTAGTTATGTTTTAATGTTGACATTATTTTAATGTCCTTTATTAGGTATTAATATCACTATAAATGCATCATTTTATTAGTTAAGCCATATTTTAGTTTTGTCACAAAAATGAGAAATTCAAAATTTGAATTTGTTTTGAAGAGTTTTGATGGTGTGAATATGTTTTAAAGGTTTTAGTCCATTTTTAAAGGTTATTAGGGACTACTAATATGTTTTAAATTAATATTAACCATAAATTAAATGTAAATATATCCTAAACCCAAATGAGATGTATTTAACATAATAGAAGGACTAAATTAAACATATTTTAGATGAGTCTTAAGTTGTTAAGTAATTTAAGGTGCATATATCTAGAATAAACCAAGTTTACCAGCTTAGTTATAATTTTATAAGGATAAAAAAAATCAAAGTTCCTAATAAAATATGAAGAGGATGAATAAAGAGTAATAGGTTGCAGGTCTCTAGGTGTGTGTGTGGTTGGTTAATGGAAAGTTGTAGGTCTATGTATAAAATTGAAGATATTTCAATAAAAAGGATATTTTTCTTATGTTATTAATTAAATACATGTTATATTAAATTTATTTATTTATTTATTTATTTATTTTTTATTTAAAAACCTTTATACATTATTTTTTTACTAATTTATTCCTTGACAGAGGTCTAAACATTGTAATTCTTAAAATCTGGGTGTTACAGTCATATACAAATGACAAGTTTAACATGTCTTGTGGATTTAAACACTTTATTAAGGAATAAAAGAGTAATATATTATTTGTAATATAATATTAAAATTTTAATAATCCTTTTAATGTCATTAAAACTCAAGATCCATCAATGTTAGTGCTCTCAGGTCTATAATTTGGTCTTCAACCCTAGGACAGGGTTTCACCTAAAAAAAGTGACATAACTCCTAAACATCCAAATTCCATAATATTTTTTGTACATATTTGATAGGATTTAATTTAAATTATATATGTTTTTTAAATTATTGGTTAGTCTTGTAAAGAAATATATACATGAGTGTGTTTTGTAGACTTGTAATAAAACCTGAAAAATAGGGTTTCATTCACAAATAATTGAATATCTTTAAAATGAACCCTCATTTTTATATGAAAATTTTTATTAAGATTATTTATGATTTAATTTAGGTTATTTATTTGGTTTTAATACTTAATATTCATTTTATAAAATATATAGTTGACTAATTTTTTCAAACCTATGTTTTAAGCCCAAAACTGGGCTAATTGAGCAAGTTTTTCAAAATGTCTTGAAAATCAAGATAAGAAAAGGTTATAGACTTTGTTGATTGATATTTTTAATGTTTTAAATAATTAATAAATTAATTTTATGAATTTTTAAGTCTGAGATTCAATCTATTAGATAGGAAAATATCAAAATAGACTTATTAGAAAGGCTACAAGCGTAAACAAAAGAAATTGTCTAATAAGAGTTTTAGACTTTTAAGGACATCCTTAAACTAATTATGGTATCAAAGATCAGTTTTTGAATAATATAAAACATATAAAGGACATAAGTGTCTTAATAAACTTTCAAGTTTGTATAAATATAAGGACAGACTAGTACAAGAAGGCTACAAAACCTAAAGGAAACCTGGAAGACATAGCTAGGTAGACCTAGATGAGGTCTACCTACATCAGATGGTATCAAAACTTATAAAAACATCTTCAGAAATGTAAAAATATGTTTAAGGTGATTTTAGAATTGAAAATGTTCTATAGTTTTATATCCCATTGAGGCTTAATAAATTGAGAAGAAGATCACATTGAGGCTTAAAGAGAGGAAGGAATCCAAGGTGAAAAAGATTTGGAGGTGTCAAAAGACCAAATAGAATATTTGGGTAACACACAAGAGGATGAAGAGGTTTAAAAATAAAATGGAATAACTTAAAATAAAGAACCAAATGAAGACAAAGAATGAGGTGAGAAAATAAGAGGATATGCAATAAGAGATAGATGATATGAAGTAGGAATTAACATAATTACAATAATTTTCTAAAGAGTGTAATCAATTCAAACAAGGATTCTTCATAAAAATAAAGAAGGTGATCAAATTACCAATTAGGTAGATTATATAAAGTAAAAGGAGGTAGTATGAAATCAAAAATTGGAAAAAGATAATGACGATGTTAGAAATGCAACTCAATAAGGAGGAAATTGAAGAGGCAATTAGGAATTAATGTTTTGATTATATCAATATGTTTAAGTGTATGATTTTAGGTTTGTATATGGATGAATAAAGTACCCAATTTAAGGCATCAAACCTTAAAAATAAAAAGGAATATAATCTACTAATGAACTATAAAGAGCTGGTTGTAGATATGAAATATGAGGAAGAATAAAAAAGAGTGATCCTCAACCAAGAAGATGAGCTAGATGAAGGAAACAAAGAACAAGGTAAAGATAAGGTGCATGATATGAATAATAAGGTAGAATTTGGGTTATAGGATGATCATGAGATGATCAATATAAATGAAGGATATGAACAAAGATTTCAAGAGAAGTACAAGCAGATTTTAAAATAGGCAATCATTCGAAAATATGGAAAAGTTTATGCCACGAAAAAACCATGAAATAATATGAAAAAATAATTATGGTAGTCAAGATTTCAAGAGAAGAGTGGAATGAAATAAAAGTTGTAGTAGTTGAAGGGCATTATAATGAAGAGAAATTTAAAGAGAACCAAAAAGGAGAGGTAGTATATTTTATTCCAACATTAAGGCCAAAGGATCAATAATAAATGGTTGAGAAAAACATGAAAGATAAAATATTATCATAGCAGGGTAAGCTAAGGAGGCATAATGATGCAGGAGCATCAAGCTTACAAGTTGTAATTTTTGTGTTATGGCCAATAAAAGGTCAAATATGGTAAAAGTATGATTTAAATGAGTGTAATGGACATTATTAGGTCAATTCAGGTCCTTTCAATCCATTTTGAGTCATAGAGTTGTGTCAAATAGTCTCTAGGTGTTTTCCCTCCAAAATAGGGAATTTGAAAATTCAAATGTTTGAATGGAGTCTAGGAGGGTTAAATTCATGTAAGGAGTGAATATATGAGTAATGTGGAATTAATTAGTCTAATTAGGTCATGTAAATATTAATTATAATTAATATTTTTGAACTCATAAAGTGGAATTCATGATTTTATGTGGTCACCCTCACTCATACTTTGGGTTGACAAGAAGGGAGGAAGCTTTTGTAACTAATTTGATAGCCAACACTGAAGTTGGTAAAAAATAAATAATGGTAAATTATTTTTATGAGGGAGGATAATTATATTGATTATAATATAGAGAGAGATATATCAAATAGAGGGACATAAGACAGAGAGAGTGAAAATGTTCCAAAACCCTCATGAAGGATGGCAAGTCCAAGTTTAGATTGAAAATGTAATGTTGTTTGAATCTAAAAGAATGAATAAAAGTTTTTTTTTGCTATAATTTTTATTATATTTATATTTATAAAATATGTTTTATCTTGAGGGTATTTGAGGCCTTGAAATTTTTGTTATTTTTCCAAGGTTGCAGGTTTGAATCAACAGTTGTAAATCACAAGCCAAGAATAGGGACAATGGTGTGTTTCTCCAAGAGAGTGAAGTAAATAATATTATGGTATGGATATTTGATTTTTTTGGATGTAATATAACTTCATATTTATAAAATAATATGAATAAGTGAATAGTAACAATGTAAATACCAAAGGATTATAATAAATTATCTTGCAGGGTCTTATATCTCAGTCAATAATTAAAGTGGGTACTTAAACCTCATCTCATGATCCTTAAACATTTGTAAATAAGAATTTTAATGTGTAATTTTTTTTAATATATTTATTAAATTCAAAATTATAAATGGTAAAAAATATACATACCTTAGGAGAGTGGTAAGTTCTATTATAATAGTCATACCCCTATTTTGGAATCAAAAACCCTATTTGTATGTTCAATGCCAAGAAAATAGTTGATGGATTGATAAATTAATGGTAATATTTTTGTAGTAGTGTTAATATAGTGTGAGAGATTTAAAAATTTCACAAAAAACTTTGGAGAAAGTGTAAAACTTTAGGTATGTGGAAAACACTTGGACAAACCTATACACAGGTAGTATTAGGATAGAAAACCCTATCTTTTCATGCATACAGAGTGAGTATGGATTTTTAAATGTGATATAATGGTGTATAAAGGTTAATTTATTGTATATATACCTAATTTAGGTCTTATTTTTCCTTAATTAAATAATAAACTAAATATTTACATTGTTGTTCCTCTTCTACCTTGCATAGTCAAGGAAAAGGCTCATAATTGACTGTATTTTATAGATTTTTGAACACTTAATGGATTGAATAAATATTAATATATATTTGGAAATATATAGTACTTAAAAAAATAACTTTTGGAGGTTAATTTTTACTTTTAATTTCTATATAACTCATGGAATGGAATTTTGAATGCGCATGACCTGTGTAGGGTCAAGGAAACCCTGTGATCATGTTTTATCATTTTTGAGAGTTATAACCATTGAAAAATAATGAATTTTTTTATAATTTAAAAATATAAAATTATGTTTTGGGTTTTATATTTTATGTATATGCACAAATTTTAGGATTGCGGTAAGGTTTGAGGGCTAATTAGGCCTAAAAGAGGGTTGATTTACAAAGGAAGTATGCTCTAGAAGATAAAATAGGCAATTAAAATTTGTACACACATAAAATGGTATAAATTTAGCCTAAAATTGTAATTAAATATTTGTAAAAGTGAATTTTTTGACTAAACAATGAGAAATTTCTTAAGAGAAGGCTACAAGCCTTATGAGAGCATGGTGAACCTTGGGTGTGGAATTGAAGGGTGTGAGAACAATAATAAAAATCCTCAAGAATAAAATAATTTGGATAAATTATTATTTATGATAAAAAATATCATCACAAAAATAATTCAAATAAACAAACTTAGATAAACAATAGAAGAACAAAAATAGTCTATTTACATGGAGAAAGAACTTTAAAGCAAGAAGCTACAAGTAATTAAACCAAGAAGGAAAAATCAAGGTGAGTATATTAATTTAATGGAAATAATATTTTTTTTACTATCATGGTTTTTTCCATTTATTAAAACCCATGAATATCACATGACAAACATTTCCTAAGAAATAAATCAGTATAGATCATGGGAGCATACTTTAACAAAGTCAAAAGGAAGAAATTGTGAAGCAAAGGAAGGAGTAATACTTAAAAACATGATATTTTGGGAAAATTATAAAAAAAATCAAATATATATACTAGAATTAAAGGATAGATAAGATAAAAATATGATAATGAGTATGCATCTCATGGATATGGAAGGTTAGATGCAAATAAAGTAAATCAAGGCAAGAAAGAATCAATAAGTAAGAAAGAAAGTGAATGGTAGAAGGAGAAGACTAAGTAGAGAAGAAAAAAAGAAAGAAAATAATAAAATAAGAATTGGAAGACAAGGAAAAACATTAATTTTAACTTGAGCTCAATTTTTTCCACTTGGAGAGTATGATGTAGGAGCATCATCAAGATCAATGTAAATTTTGGGTTGATAGGTCAATGTTTGGATTGTTGTGTCTTAAATAGGTTTATAGAGCCATATTTTGTCAATAAATTTTTTTTTATGATTCATATTGTATTTAATTAATTATTCATTAATATTTAAATTATTTCAAGGTCATTTATTAGGTATTCAGATCACTAACCATGCATGATTTGATCACTTAAGCCCTATTCTAATTTTCCTACCAAAATGGGAACTTCAAAATTTGAATTTGTTTTGAAGAGTTTTGAAGGTGTGATCATGTTGTAAATGTATTATTACATTGGTATAAGTTATTAGGGACTAATAATATGTTTTAAATTCCTCTTCACACTCAATTCAATGTAACCCTATCCTAAACCTAAATGAGATGTATCCAACATAGAAGGACTAAATTAAGCATGTTTTAGATGAGTCTCAAGTTGTTAAGCAATTTAAGGTGCATGTATCTAGAATAAAACAAATTTATAAACTTATTAACAAGGTGATAAGTCTAAAAAAAATTAATCAAGGACCCTAATAAAAGGTGAAGAGGATGAATAGAGAGTAATAGGCTATAGGTCTCTAGGTCTAAGTGTGGTTGGTTAATGGAATGTTTTAGGTCTATGTATGAAGTTGAAGACATTTGAATAAAATAAGATTTTTATAATGTTCATAATTGAATACATGTTATATTCAAAGTTTTAATTTTTTTTTTAATTATTTACAAACCTTTATACATGATTTTATACTAATTGCTTCCTTGACAAAGGTCTAAACACTATATTTCTTAAAATATGGGTGTTACATTCATAGAAAAAGACAAGTTTAACATATTTTAGGAATTTTAACACATTATTAATGATTTAAAGAGTAATATAATTTTTTAATATCCTATTATGAATTTAATCATGTTTTTAACATCCTTAAAACTCAAGATCTATTAATATTAGTGCTCTCTAGTATGCAATTTGGTCTTAAACCCTAGGATAGGGTTTCACCTAGAAAAAGTGCCAAAAATCCTAAATGATCCATAAAAATACATTAAAATTTTGTATACATATTATATAATATGTATTTTAAATTATGTAAGTGGTTATATTCTTGTTCAATCTTAGAAATAAAGCTATAAATGACTATGTTTTGTAGACTTGTAATAAAGCCTAAAAAACATGGTTTCATTCACAAAAAGTTGAATATATTTAAAATGAACAATAATTTATGTATGAAATTTTTTAGTATAATGATTTATGATGTCATTCAAGTTATCTAGTTGTTTTCAATACTTAAAATTCATTTTATAATAACATATAGACAATTGTATTTTTCAAACCTGTGTTTTAAGCCTAAAACAAGGCTAATTGAGCAAGGTTTCCAAATTGCCTTGAAAATCAAGATAAGAAAATGTTATCAACTATTTTGATTGATATTTTTAATGTGTTAAATAATGCATTAATTAATTTTATGGAGTTTTAAGTCAGATATTCATGTTTTTAGAGAGGGAAAAGATCCAAATAAACCTATTAGAAAGGTTACAAGCCTAGACAAAAGAAATAGTCTAATATAAGTTTTAGAATTTTAAGGACATAGGTATCAAAGATAATTATTTTAATTATATTAGATATAGATAAATACATAATTGTATTATTAAAATTTCAATCTTGTTGAAATATAAGGATAGACCTAGTACAAGAAAGCTACAAAGCCTAAAGGAGACCTAGAAGACCTAGTTGGGTAGATCTAGAATATGTCTACTTACATCAAATACTCTCGATATATTTAATTGTTAAATATTTATTTAATGTTTTAATGTTTTAAATGAGTATACGTAGTTTTATATTTGGCAAAATCTCAAGAAAGTCATAATTTTCCTTAGGATATCCATAGTATTTGCATGCTATGTAAGTGGCCTCTATAATAATATTGATTTAGACCGTCAATATTCGAAATGACATCCCATATTAAAATATATGAAATTATGGTGCTTTGTAGATTTGGATAGGGATTCATTGAAATGTATAATTATTAGTTAATATTTGTCATGATATTTTTAATTTTTATCTTTTGAAAACAAAGATATATAGGGATTTGTGTTACATTTGATTTTAACATAATGTTTATGTAATTAAGTTATATTCAGTATATTAACTTTCTAGTATATACAATTAATAAGATAAATGTATAAGTCATTTATCTAGATTCTTATGAGATTCAAATTTAATGTGTGTGCTTCTTGTAATGATTATTGGTTACTTTGGTGTACACCTAAATATTACATCTCAAAATTATATATATATATATATATTTAGCTCAAGTAGATGATAATGATATGAATATGAATGGATGGATATATTCTCCATTCAATTAAATACATTATTACATTAAAAGTGTTATAATAGTCATCATTTCTTTGTGACTATTATTCAATATTTTTTTGGGATACTACAAAGCATTATTGATACCATGAAGTTGTTAGAGGTATAATAATTTAAGGGGGGTTGGTGAATTCTTTATTTAATAAATTCAATTCCAAATCTAAAACTTCAAACTCCTATCCACTCAACATAAGCATTCATGAATCATATAAACCAGTTATTGTAAAAAACAAAGGAAACTATCCAAGATCAAAGCACATAACATATGGATTATATGGGAAACCCTCATGGGGGATAAAACTCAATCTCAATAATATAAACACATGGACTAAAGTTCTATAAGATATAAAAATTAGAGACTTTAGTGAAACACCCACTTCACAAGGAGCACCAACCCCTAAACATGGACAAGCACCCACTTGCCCTAAGATGTTGAGCACCCATACAACACCTCTGATATCAACACCTCTATAACTATAATTGAATTTAAATATGATGGAGAAATATAATAAAAACTCTCTTCAACCTTTCACATTCCTCAAGACTTCACACACAAGAAATGCATCTAAAAAAAACTTTTGGATCACTCTACACCTCTTCACTCATACTCAATCTTCAAACCTAAAATAACACTATTACAACATAAAAAATATGACCTTTATTTCATAAAAATATTAATCACACTTCTATTTTATTCAATCCATACACCAAGCATACTCACACTTCTCTTTTCTTCACTTGTCAACTCTAGAAACCTTCATATTTGTTTATGCTTTTTATAGAGACTTTATGACCACTACACACTCTTTCATATGCAAAACCTATCAAACATTTTCCTTGTGCATGAAAACACCATGAACGAATAAATATTCAACTTATGTGTAATTATTCATACTAAATATGGATCGGTAAAATCTCCAAAATCCATATAAATGATCCTCAAGGAGTATAAAAAAATCTAAAATATAATTCACCATGAAAAATCCAAACACTATTAATAAAAACTAAAACATCCTTCTCAAGTCACTTGTAGAAGAAAGTCAAACCCTTATTCAACTTTAAACTTCAATAAATGCAAATGTACAACTAGTCAAACCTCCAAATCAATTTTCCTAGATTTTCTTTGAATTTCTATACCAATTTTATTTTTTAATACATCATAAAATTCATCCATAATCAAAATTTATAAACAAAACATTATAGACTAGTTTTCCTTTGTAAATTCAAATATTTGAATTCCAACAATCACTTTTTAATGCAAATTTGACTATGGAAACTAGTGAAATTTTCTTGGGAAAGTAAACTTGAACCACCATAACTTTTGACAAACATTATCTCAAGAGCTGAAATTTTAAAAACATGATCTAGGAACAAATATGAACAAACCCATGTGACCACTTTCTTCTAAAAATTTCACACATGTGAATGTTGATGTCATCAATTTGCTTCCTTAGGAAATTATACCAAGATGACTAGGATAACCTAGACCTTCACAAAACTACTTAGATGAATTCATTTCACTTAAAAAATTACAACAAGAACTATTTACCCCTAATATTACCCCTCAAACTTAGTCAATACATCATCCAAATATATCATCTTCCCTAAACAAACAAACATTATAAGGTCCATGCATGATCATGAGGGCACACTTTATCATTGAGAACCATGCATATATATCAACTCATGGACACTCTTAGCCACCTTAGAGAAATAATTGAAAACACATTAAAAATATTCCCCTTTTTATTTATTTTAACACTTGTAAATGTTTTCAAATCCAACAACAAAACTATGCACATACTCTTTCTCCCTCTACAAACACTTTCTCCCTCTTTGACACAATGATAAAGTGGGATTACCTACTATTACTCAGGACTTGTAAATGTTTTAAAAGACAATATAAATAATGGGCCTCCTATTATATATGATATAAACTCCCCCTATCACCATGCGTATCATTCATTACTAAGACTACCTCAAGACTGCTAATTAATAACACTCTTCTTTCACCATGCATTATTATATGAATAAGAAAAGAATAAAATTAAGAAAATAAGAGTGATCACACCTTGAAGACACTAAGAGGGACTCCCCATATATTAATTAAACTTGGGAACCCCTTGAGCACCTTTAAACCATCTCCAACCATGATGAAATTTTCTCTCACAAGCCACCCATAGAATGAAGAGTGGACAGTAAAGATCTTTATCAAACATATGATGCATAAATCCAAATAAGAAACATATTTAGGGACAACCATAACTTTGTATTTTAAATAAAATAACCAAAAATCACTCTTCTTCACACTAGCCTTACCTAGAGGCCTAATAGCCCTACTTGATCTTTGCAAAGACCATAACTATTTGTGTATGCACCCTCTTGAATTTAAATTTCATATTTGATGAAAAATTATATTCCTACTCATGCATGATAATAATCATCATCCATCTCTTCATCTGAACCATAACTTCTTCATAAACTGACTTATTAATTATCCCTCCATGTGTACAAATCCTCATCCATAGACTAAACCATACACTTCTAGATGACTGTAAAGTAATTTTTGAGAACCCATTTTTCCATTTAAATATATTAGGCAACCTAAGATCTCAACTCTTTTGGGAAGGTCACTAACCCATGTGGTTCAAAACCTAGGGCATAAAAAAGGGTCAACTTTCCATCTTATGATCAATGCTAACTTCAAAAACTTCTCTCACACCTAAAGGTCACCAATACACACCATTAGACCAATTTTTGAGGTTTGAATACTTGGGAAACCCATAAAACCATGAAATGGTTTTTGTCTTATTAGCCCTTAAGCAAGGACTATCATAGCCGAGAGGTATCAAAAATCTTTAATTTTACCTCAAGAGGCCATCAAATCTTGAAACCACCTAGAACACACCTGTATGAGGTCAACACACCTTTATATGCCATAAAGTCACTTTGACCACTCATAAATCATATTTTGACACTTGGAAAGCCCATGATTGTGCCTGTAAACCTTGTGTATACCCATGTCACTATGCCAAAACACCTTAAAATTATAATGAAATCCTTATTACATCTCATCAACACATTTTTCACATGGACACATCAAATCCAAAAGGCCTCCACCCTTGGTTGGCCTCATAGACCTCAAATACACCAATTTTTCAAGATGAGCTCTCACTAGGCAATGAAAACTAAATAAAATGGTCAAACTAAGTAAATGGCCATGAAAGGTTCATGTGACCAATATAATGAATGAAACCCCATGTATTGAACTTAGACACATACTATATACACTCCATATTGAACTTACCTTCATTCTTCATGATTTGACCTTCTAAAACAAGCATCAAAATTTGACTAAAACTTGCCTTTAGGACCAATATCGCTGAATAGATTTATTGAATATTTTCATCACTAACCTTTAGAGCAAGATCATGAAATTATTTCTTCCCCTTAAAAAATGATATTTTATTGATTTATATAAAATGAGATGACTCCCAATATTTGTCTTAGATAGTCAAATATTGGTTTTATCAATGGTTTAGTCATAATATCTACAAGTTATTCTTTTATAGGCACATACTCCAAATTTACACTTTGATTACTCACTTGATCTCTCAAGAAATGATATCTAATAGGAATGTGCTTAGTTTTTTAGTGCATAATAGGATTCTTTGAGATATTAATTGCACTAGTATTGTCATAATAGATAGGATAATGCCCATTTTATCTTCCCTTATAGTCTTCTAAGGTTTGTTTCATCTATATTACTTGAGCACACCAAGAAGAAACAACTATATACTTATATTTTGTAGTTAATAGGGATACATAAGCTTGATTTTTACTTATCCAAGACACCAAATGCTCACCCATGAAGAAAACACCACCATTGGTACTCCTCCTATCATCTACACACCTTGCCCAATCTGCATCAGTGTATGTCCTTAGAGTGAACTCTTTGCTCTTGGGGTATCATAAAACATATTCTATGGTACCCTTGAAATACCTCAATATTATTTTGACTAATTTTAAGTGAGACTATCTAGGATTAGATTGAAACCCACCTACAAGGCCTACTGCTTGCATGATATCAAGCCTAAAAGTAGTAGAGTACAAAAGACTTCCAATCATGGATCTATACAAGGTTTGATCAACCTTTGGTGAGTCATATTATTTACTCAACTTGCATTCTATGATCATTAGAGTACTCATTAGCTTATAATCCATCATGTCAAACTTCATTAGCATATACTTGATGTATCTTTCCTTTGAAATAAATATCTCTACATCAAGTTGATTAATCTATAATCCTAAAAAGAATGAAAGTTATCCCAACATTGGCATTTCAAACTCAGTGTTCATTACATATGCAAACTCTCTACTCATGTTGTCATTATTAGATCTAAAAACTATGTCATCAACATAAACTACCACTAACAATTAATGACTACCCTCTATCTTAATGTATAAATTGCTATCAACTACCCCTCTTTTGACTCAGCTCAATAGATACTTGTCTAACCTATCATACCATGCTCTAGGAGCTAGTTTAAGACCATATAAAGCCTTATTTAGTTTTAAAAATATATTCTTGATTGTTTATCATGGAAAAACCTTTAGGTAGCTCGATATAGACTTCATCTAAGTTTCCATTCCAAAAGGCATATTTTGCATCCATTTAGTAAACTTTAAAACCTTATAAGCTTGTATATGACAATAACAGTATAATTGATTTCATTATTTCCATAGGAGCAAACATCTCATCAAAGTCTATCCCTTTAACTTAAGTATATCCTTTACACACTATTCTAACCTTATTTATAATGACCTCTCCATTCTCATTCATCTTGTTTCTGAATACCCACTTAGTTCTTATCACATTTTTATCTTTTGTCTGAGGTACCAAATTCAATGTTTCATTCTTTACTATTTGATCAAGTTCCTCATCCATTGCACATGTCCAATTTTCATCTTTTCTAGATTCTAAGAATGTCTTAGGTTTAAACTTACATAATAGAGATATGTCTTGTTGATTCTAATTCATCAACATTATCCTTTTAGTATACAAACTAGCATTCATATCTTTAATTATCTGGGAATCTAGATTATCCTTCTATATTCTCCTAGATGGATCTCTAGTGTCTTGTCTTACCTCTTCCTCTTCATCATCTGATTGAAAAAATATGCCTTCATCATTTGTGTTAGATTTATCTATAGTTCCATTTATCTACAAGTTAGGCCTCTTGATTTCACCTACTTCCTCAAATATGCTTATAGATGCTTATAGATTTATATATGTACTTATTGATCATATTTGTAGCATATAACGTAGTTTATAATCTTTGAAGAGAAATTATAGTCCCTATATCTATGAACATACTGATTAAAAATGTAACAGTACCCATTGAATACATAACCATAGTTGTTCTTGTTAGACATTCCTTTTACTTGACCAACAATAACCCATGAAATTTCATCTATGAATTCTTTGATAGAACTATGAATTTTATTATCTTTAAATAAGAGCACATCAATATATGTCATAACTTTACCTTCCAAATGATCCATTCTTTGATTCAATCCTTTATCCATCATATCTTATAAATTCTTGAATATTTTTCTAGTTTATCTATTTATGTCATCACACCATCAAGGCTTGAATTAATATCATAACATATTGAGGAAGTTAGATTTTATTTGTTGCTTCATTTATTGTTCTTCAATATTTCATTCTCTTCCTTTAAATGTTTGATCTTTGATAGAGAATATACTAGTTAACCTTGAAAATATGTCTCAGCCTCTTTGTCATCCATTATTCATTTGATCACCTTCAAGTGGTTAAATTTAGAAAGAATGTTTGGCTATAATACTAATTATTAGAGGTACAATCATTGAGAGGGGTCATGAATCAGTGATGCAATCAATTCAATTCCAAATCCAAAACTTTAAACTCTTATCCACTCAACATAAGCATTCATGAAGCATATAAGTAGTTATTACAAAGAACAAAGGAAACTATGAAAGATCAAAGCACATAACATATGGATTATGTGAGAAAACCTCATGGATAAAACCAACTCTCAAGCCTAAAAAAACATGGACTGAATTCCTATAATATATCACAAACAAGATATGTTATTGAAGCACCCACTTCACAAGGATCACCAACCCCTAATCATGGACAAGCACCCACTTGCCCTAAGATGTTGAGAACCCACACAAAACCTATAATATAAATACCTCCAGAACTCTAATTACCTTTCAATCTAATGGATAAATATTTAATAACAACTCTCTTCAACCTTTCACACTTCCTCAAGCCTTCACACACAAGCAATGCATCCAAAATAACCTTTTGGATCACTCTACACCTCTTAGCTTATCCTCAATATTCAACACTACAAGAAAAATATTTAAACATCATAAATATGACATATATATAATACACATATTTCTCACACTAATTTTCTCTTCAATCCATCCACAAAGTGTAAACACACTTCTCTTTTATTTGCTTATCAACTCTAGAAACCTTCATATTTATTTATGATTTTTATAAAGCCTCTATGATCACCATCTTCTTGGTCAGCTACAAGACATTCCTTAAATATTAAGGATTATATCCAACTTATAAAAAGATAAACAGCATGTATATAATTGTAACATATATTTTATAGATCACCCTTAAGCGTTAACACCTTTCAATTAGGCCTAAGAAGCCCTTATAGGTCCATGGAGACCTATTCATCTTTTTAACACTTCACCAAACAAAAATAGGAACACAAGACCATTTAAAAGCACATCAATCCATGCCACATGACCTCTAATGCTTCCTAAATTTATTAGATTCATCAATACACATCTTTGTATATGAAAAACCTATCAAACATTTTCCTTGTACATGAAAACACCATGAACAAATAAACACTCAACTTGTAATCAATTGTTCATACTATATATGGATAAGTCAAATCTCCAAAATCCATATAGATGATCCTTAGTGAGTATAAAACTCTATCCAATATATAATTCACCTTGAAATATCAAAAAACTATTAATAAAAACATAAACATCCTTCTTGGGTCACTTGTAGAAGAAAGTCAAACCCTCACTCAACTTTGAACTACAATAAATGCAAATGTACGACTAGTCAAACCTCCAAATCAGTTTTTATATATTTTCCTTGAATTTATCTACCAATTTTAATTTTAATCCATCATAAAATTCATCCATAATAAAAATTTATAAATAAAACATTGCAGACTAGTTTTCCTTTGTAAATTCAAATATTTGAATTCCAACAGTCACTTTTTAATGCAAATTTGACTATGGAAACTAGGGAAATTTGCCTTGGAGAGGAAATTTAAACTAGTATAACTTTGATGGAAATCATTTCAAGACCTAAAATTTGAAACATATTCTCTAGGAACAAATATTAACAAACCCATGTGACCACTTTCTTTTGACACCTTCACACATGCTAATTTTGATGTCATTAATCTACTTGGGAAAATATACCAAGATGACTAGGATAACCTAGACCTTCACAAGACTACTTTTATGAATTAATTTCACTTCAAAAAATACACAAAAAATATTGACCCCTCATATGACCCATTAATCTTGTTTAATACATCACCAATATCTATCATCTTGCCTAACCAAACAAACACTGTAAGGTCCATGCATGATCACTAAGGCACACTTTGTCATTGAAGACCATGGATACATGTCAACTCATGGACACACTTGGAAAATTAGGGACATAATTGAAAAAAAAATCATCATAAGTATGTCTAATGCCACAATATTATTTTAGGCTTTCACAATTTAACTGTATACTCAATGCATGGATTTTCAAATATTAAATTAGATTATTATGAGCTCCAAATTTATATATTTCACATAATCACATGTATAAAACTTAGATAAGTATATGACATTAATATTTTGGATTATATCCATAAAATTTATTGTTAATAGTAAATAAAATATAAAGAAATAATGGACATATATTTTCCTTGTGGCTATACAATATTATATTTCTCTATGAGATGTCATAAGAACAAATAATACCATAATAGAGATTTATAGTTATTTGATGTCACGATATGATTGAAATATTATGAAATTTAATTTATGATCCAATGATTAATATTGGTAGCATTATTCATATAATTAACCTTTATCTCAACCTCAAGACAACAAAATGAATAATCCTACAATAATATGTACTTTTACCTGGTTACAAAAATTATTGATGTTTTCTGGTCAACTTGGTTTGAAATATTTAAAATCTATAAGATATTACTTTTCCATTTTCAATTGTTTCTCTAATATAATATTATCAAGGATTACCTATATAATGTCATTTGGTGTGAGATGGTTAGCAATTGAGTTGTATGAAGTCTCTATCTCCTTTTTGACTTGTTCTAGTTTCTTCATAAATTAATTGATAAGGTTTCTATATTCCTCAAGATCTATGATGAGTTAAGTTCATTAGTTCTAGTTGGCATGAAATTAATTTCCCAATTAAAAAATATATTTTTCATTATGATACAATTGGATCCTTAGCTATGTCGTATTACAGGACAACTTGGTTTAGTTATTCCTCAAAGGCATTCAAAGCCTTGTTCTCTTCTTGGGTCATTGATGACCACCCTAGAGTAAATTTAAAGTAAGTAGTGGCATCTGAGATTGATTATTAAAGTTCCACAATATTTATTTTGAGTTTGTTACAATTTTTATCATTTTATGCCAATGGTTTGGTATTATGCTAAAACTAAATTTATATAGTGATCCTATGATCTCCATTTATTTATATTTATATATTTTTTGGCTCTTCTCCTTCTACCATATATTCTTTTATTATTTTATTCTTGGTGTTTATGTTTGAGTTCAAAGTTATTCATCTTCTGCTACCTTTGTATTTCATATATTCATGGAAAATTATTTGACAATATTTGATGGTTTGGAAGTCTTGGAGCATATCCTTTTGAATTTATATTTATTTATTTTAGGCAGTGGAATCTATAATAATTTTTCCTTTGGATGTGTGTGTGTTAAATTTTCACCCTTAATCTATGAAAAACCACAACTTATGTCCCCTGTGTCTATGTCTTATGAATTCTTTCCTTTGTCTAATGTGTATAATTAGATGTTCTCCATTTGTTTGTAAGAAAATAATTCTCATGTTTTTTATGAGAATACATAAAATTAGAATGGGGTGGTATGTATCCCCAAACATAAAATGTTTCGGTCTACGCATATTGGTTATTTCTTTATTTATTCCTCCTCTTCAACTTAAAGGTTTCCTTGTACTTGGACTTGTGTTTTTTGTGATAAATTTATCTATGGTGGCATTAATTTTAGGTGGTAGGGGATTGATAAAAACTTTGGGAAATGATCAAATGATGTAAATTAATTAATCAACCTGATCATCTAAGACATTATACAGAACTAGAGGGACCACATTAGTACATAATTAAAATGGTTGGATGTAGATAAAGTCGATGGTGGAAATAAATAAAAACTTACGTGAATGTTTTTCAAAAACTTATCATGGAATGTAAGTTGTGGAAATAAGTTTTTTCTTAAAATTATGTACCCATTTTAACAATAATAAAATTTGTTTTTTTATCGTAATGGCATTCATATGTATTTTTAATTTTTGCATGTATACCATAAGAAGTGTATTTTTGTAGTATATGGCTAAGCATATAATTAGAGAGCCATAAAAAAGTCATGCTTACCACATTTTATTTTCTCCACATTGGTGTTGAAATGATCCAAAAACCTTTGGCAAATGTTGTAATGGTATTTGAATAAATTATGTTGAACACCACCATAACATTTTTTAGACATGTGACATCATCTTAGTTGGTGAAGTATAACTTACACACAATTTAATTAAATACATACTAAATTATTAGGTTTTCAATGGATGCTATGATGATTCCTCTTTTTTTCATGACCCCTAGGTCGTAGTATACATCCTTCCTCTTGTAAAATACCTATCATAGTTTTTAATGTTGTGTCATTTATTCATAAACCTCATCACTTATACAATTTCATTTATAGGAATGTGATGTGGTTGATCCAAGAATATGATTCCATTATTAAGGTGACTGATAAAAATATTGATGGTGTTTCCAACTAAATAAAAATATGGGAATTTAACCTATAGATCTATTTTCATCCTTGGGATGGATTTGGCCTTTGTGATCCATTCCTAGATATTAGTCTTTGGTACCTAGTGAATAAGCTCACCATGGTCAACTTCCATACTTATATGATCGATCTCTACCATTTTTTCATGAATGAATATAATGGTATCCTTTTTGTTTTGCACATTATATGTAATGGATGAAAATTATCCTTAAGGTTCTAGTCTATTTTCTTTGAGTGGGATGTGCTTAAATTTTAAAATTAGGAGCTCCTTCTGATCAATGACTTATGGGGTGACCATTTTTATCTATTTTTTATTTGACTATTGAGATTTTTTCTATGTTATGGAAATATTTGGACATAATTTGTATGCTTGAAAGTTTTATGTAAATTATGAGGTTGGATGGGTGGGTTTATATTAATTTTCATGCTATTAATGTGGAGGTGATGTGTAATAATACCGAATCTCATGGAGATAATTATTTCAATGCCTATTGAGTTACCTGGAACTTGTACCCAATATACTCCTTTAATTTAATATATGCTAATGTGGAGGTGTTGTGTCAATACCTTTTTTACATTATGAAGTTTTTGATATTAATGTTTCAAATTTCATCTCTAATATCTTTTTCCATTGACTTTTATAAATCCATTTATTCTTATTATTGTTACTTATTTCTCCTTCCAATCTTTCCTCTTTAAATTTTATCTCACTACTCTCCTCTTAAATTTTTTATATACTTTATTTTCTTTCTTTGTATACAAACTCTATCTTCCTATATTTGGCCAGGGTCCTCTTAGGCCTTTTGCTTCCAAATATTTTCCTCTTTACCTTTCATATAACACTTTTGTTAGAGATTAAAATGATTCCAATGACACATTTATTTTTTCTAATAGGTTGACATGTTGATAATGTATTTCTTGAATCCCCCTTTCTATCTATATATAACCTTATTTCCATTACTATAATTGGTTTAAGTGTTATCGATGCTAGTCTAAGATTATATGGTATTTCTAATTTCTCCAACCCATTTTTCTTCCAAATCAAATTTTTATTTCATTTATTCCATGGTAAATTCACTTAATGTTTCCTTTAATTTATATTTCATTAAAATAAATTATCTCATCCTCTTTTATCTTTATAATATCTTTTTTTTCATGTTTTCCTCTCATTATTTCCTTTTCACAACTAATATCATTTGTTCCTCTACCTTACCCATTCAAATTTTTCTTATTTTTATAATTTACTTTATACATTTAGTTTTTTTATAATTCCTTATTTTTAGTATATTTCTCTTTTATATTTCTTATTTATTCCCTTTTTTCTCTTATTTCCAATTTTTCTTTCTCTCTCTTTATTTTTCTCTCTACTTTCTCTTATCTCCTATAATATTTCTCACTAATCTTTGTTATATATATTTTTAATTTATTTAATTTATATTTATTAAATTTAACCCCCACACATATCACATATTAATTTTCAATATTTATCTCTCTTAGTATTCCCCCTCTTACCTTCTATCATCCCTTAGGTGCATGTCCCCTATAATAAATATTTATTATTTCTTATTAAATTACCTTCGATCAATAACATGTAGATTAATATTGGAAAATTTAAAATAAATATTCCTTTTGGAGCTTTAAAAAGTATTATTTATTTTCATAATTTTTTTTGACTCTAATATTTCTAAAGGTACAATAAATGAGTCTAAGGTGGCTTCAAACTAGCAGTCTACCAGTTGCATCCACAGTTCATCTATCTCCTCAAGTTTTTTTAATTTATATTTTTTATAATTTATTGGTTTATTATTACATAATATATAAAATTATATTGTTTTGGATAATATTAAGATCCAATTCCATAGCAATTTTCACAAAATTTACCCAATAATCTTTGTCCTATAGTCAATAAATTTTGTTCTCAAATTAATCAATTGTGTCCTCTATTCTCTTTTCCTCTTGTTGAATGAATTGATTTATTTTCATTTACCATCATTGTTATATTCCTATTATAGTCATGATCTAAAATGTTAGTAGGTAATTTTACTCAAACATTATTTTATCTAATAGTGTGGGTTTAGACACCAAATGTTGACATGAAATCTATGTCAAACAATGAATTCATAATTTGATATTATAGATAGAATTAACATTTTACATGGAGAGTAGCCTTTATGTTTTTAACATATATAATTTTATTTAAACATAAATAAGTATAAAATTGATAAAATATAATAAATGAAATGATGCAAGATTCACTTCTTATTATTTACACATATTCTAGTATCAAACTCAGAGAAGTATATGATATTAATATTATGGATGATATCCATTCAAACTATTTTTAAGATTAAATAAAATAAAAAGGATCAATGGATATATATTTTTCTCCTATCCATTTTTAATATACTAGACTTACATAGAATGTGTGTAATATGATTATTTCTTGCTCAATGATCATAATATTATTTTCTTGTGTAAAACGGACACGTAAAAATATAGGTACCTTATAAAGATGCCAATATTCATAATATATCTTGTGTAGAATGGGTACATGACCATTATATAAAATATAAGGCTATATTCTTTTCATATCTTGTGTAGAATGTGTATATGCTAATTCTAAACAAGTTAAAAATATTATAAAATAAGAATCCAATATTTTTAACTTGTGTACCCATTATAAACAAGATAGGAATATTGGATTATTAATTTATAATATTTTTAATATATTATGCCTCCATAGAATAATAAAAATAAGATCACTTCTTTCTCAATTCTCATAATAATGTTATATTATTTAGAATGGGCCCATACCCATTCTACACAAGATAATAAAAATATAAGTTAAGAATATAATATTCTTAGCTTATGTAGAATTGGAACATGATTATCATAGAAAAATTAAAACTAATACATTTTTAATTGATAATATTCTTAATATATTATGCATGTGTATAATGGGCATAATATGAGAACTTATTGCTCAATGTTCATATCATTTTTATATTATGTAGAATGGAATTTTACAGGAGATAATGATATTATTTATTAAGAGTCCAATTTTATTATATTATGTAGAATTGTTACATACCTATTATACACAAAATAATGTTTTTACTTGCACAACATGTTCTAATTCCTCTAGAATCAGTGAACCTCTTTTTATTTTGTATTCATGTTCATGACTTATTAGTCTCAACACTCCAAAAAATATTCGGTGGTCCTTATTAGTTTTTTTTATTTTTAATAAAAAAATTTAACTAACATAATTGGTAATATAAAATATATGTGATAAAACTTCATATTTTGTACTTAGTGCAAAAATGAAGTCTTGACCTCATAATTTACATTGGAAGCCTTTCTCACTCGATTCCATCCTACTTGTGTCTTCATTTTTTTAAAATATATTGAGCTACATGTGTATTTGAATATTAAAAGTACCTTTGTTGCATTGAAATAAACCCCACTAAGATCTTTTATGTTTGGCACTTTGCCTAAAAATATTGTCTTAAACTTCATTTATACAATGCAATGACTTGTTTAATAATTTAAAAGACTTCATGGACTAATTTGAAAATTATTTAAATTTTAAAAAGAAAATTTTAATTTTTGAAAAAGTGCATAGATTATAAATATATTTTTTTAAAAAAAAAAAAAATCGAATTAAAATGTTTTTTAATGAGTATAAAGGTATGTATGAATGTTTGGACACATAAGCTAAAATTGAGAAGTTTCATGGTTTTCAAAACCATGTTTATTTTCTCAAAACCACCTTCATAACTCCTTCCCTCCCATTAGGGGAAAAATGAAAAAAAACATGGTTTACATAAAAATTTTACAAAGGAATTTTTTATTCTATCTCAACCATGGGAGTGTCCCCACATAGATAATAACCATCTAATTGGCCTTGTTGAGTGTGAAAATAAGCCCACCATTAGACTTGAAAGTGTGTGGATAGTAGTTAGCAATTGACCCAATGGACACATGATTACATGGATGATGAATGATAGTTTTTCATGTGGTTACATGAATAGTAGTTAGTGGCTACCCCATGGACATGTGAATTTACAAATATGCAAGAGGTGTTCATCTAGCTAGCCCCTAGAAATATGAATGTGAAATCATGTGATCTTTCAAATTAAATTAATTAATTAATATTTTTATTATTTTTTTAAATAATGTTATTGTAAATTTTTTTTTCAATTTTTTCCTACTTTGGGACCGAAAATAACCTAGGAAGATTGTTTTGTCCATAATTTTCAAATCGTTGGTCCATTTTTTGAATCGCTTGTGGCACTAAAAATCTCTTTGACATAGTATACATGGAATGATAAATTTCAATATAACATGCACTGATAAAAATATACTCATGTTTTTATAACCAAGTTCATAAAGTGCTTTTTATATAACTTGAAAATTATTTTTATTCACCCATGCTAAAAAATTATTTTATTTTATTTTTTTGGTAGGGGTGAATGGAGTTAGAGTACAAATAACTTTATTTTGGGGGAAAAAATATAAGTGAAGTCTGAATTAAAGTTATTTTTTGTTTTGGATAGAAAATTGTTTCCATCTACTCATGATTTTTGTTATATATAGCCAACCCATGGCCATTTCAAAAGGATGGCTCTTATCGATTCTAAATAAGGAGACATTGACCTAGATAAATTTATGATTTGTAGTGTAATATCTCCCCTATTTTTTCTTTGGAATTACCATTATTATATTGAAATTATTAACTAGATGATGATTTTGTAAACCCTAAATACACTATTCAAGTGAATATTTCTATTAATCAAAGTTATGAAGTCATTATTTTCATTACATGTGCTTGTAAATAGTGATGGTATCATTTTTCTTCCTAATTTATATTCTCCCCAAACACTAACATTGATTCCCATTATTGGTTGTGTGAATACTAGATAGATGTGAGATCCATTTTAAGATATATTTCACCAAATGAATCAATTGTGGTTTTATTTAAACATGTTTTTTTCTTTTCTCTCTTTATTTTTCTCTTTTTTATTAAATTGATTAAACTAGGGTTAGATTAGTTTCTCATGAAATCTGCTTTAAATGATGAATCTTGTTTGCTAAATATCATTTATTACCATTAATTCATTGTTGAATGAGTTTATTTGTAATGAATGTTTAAACTTTAGTCATAATTCATCTAATTTAAAATCCAAAATGCTGATTTTTGTTTGAGAAAAATATGGATGAAAGTCAATGTTCTCTAATAAACAATTAAAAACTACATGAACAAGAAAAAAAAACTTGTATTCTCCCATAAAACTATTAAAGGGCCATAAATACATTAAAAATTTTAGAACTAAAAGGCCCATTAAATTATATCCATTCAAAATAACTGAGTAAAATTAGTACATCATGTCTCGATAGATATAGACCTTGGGGATGCCCCTCGTGGCATAGGGAAAATTTTAGAGGATATAAGTAGGTTTTTTAAATTTTTAAAATGGATAATTCTATTAAAATACACATAGGTCAAATAGCCTCAATTTTTTATAATTTATTATACATAAGTTTTGAGTTGCCTTATAAATTATACTTGGTCTTATTTTGGGACATAGGTTCACCATAGTTACTATGAATGTATGGTTCTAATTCACCAAGAAGTTCTATGATACATGTATTAGTTATCTAGAATCACTAGTGTGTGTGTGTGTGTGTGTGTGTGTGTGTGTGTGTGTGTGTGTGTGTGTGTGTGTGTGTGTGTGTGTGTGTGTGTGTGTGTGTGTGTGTGTGTGTGTGTGTGTGAGAGAGAGAGAGAGAGTGAGAGAGAGAGAGAGAGAGAGAGAGAGAGAGAGAGAGAGAGAGAGAGAGAGAGAGAGAGAGAGAGAGAGAGAGAGAGAGAGAGAGAGTACCTAGGACACAATAATCTTAAGGTAATAATTATATTTTAGTTGGCACAGTTTTTTAATTGAAATAAAATATATTTGAAAGGCTAATTATGGATATGGTGAAGACATTTTGGCAAACCTTGATATATATTTTAGAATTTAAAAACTATGAAAATGTTTTGAATATTTTTTGGTGTTATTTATAAAATTGAGTAAAATAAACAAACTCTTCCTTATATATGGTTTAATAACTAAAAAAATTAATAATAAATAAATTTCAAACCTAATGTATATTTTATTTCTAGCATTGAATGCAGTGTAGGTGGAATTAAAGCTACATGGATCTAGGTTGAGATATTGCCCCATTTTTTAGTGAAATGGTGTTGGCATATTAAGTGGCCCCAAGACAAAATTTAATGTTGGTCCAAAACATCACCCATGGGATTATTTTAAGTTACTCAAATACATATGTGATGGTTTCTTGATTTTTCTAGTCATTTATGCAAACTATTAGTGAAAGTGAAGCTATGGTAGTTGAAATATTGGGATGAGAATTTATTAATTGAAGGCAAAAATAATTTCTAAGTCCATTTCCTTGTATTTCAAGGTATGGATTTGTGTTTATTTTTTTAAATACTAAGAGCATTTATTTTCATGCACACTCATCTATCTTGGAATGAATAAATATAATGATAAATTCCATTAAAAAATATTTCTTTAAAGTTCTTTATTCAAAAAACTATGCATCTTGGTTTTATTAGAAATTATGTGTATATCTACAAATATTTTAATTTAAAAAAAAGATTTCATTTTGTTCACTCATTTTGACTGCACACAATTATTCCATTCGTGCATGTGATAAATGGTTGATATGTTCTAAAATATGTGAAATGGGTATTTTTAAGTCACTCAAAAATATGGTTGAAATGATCATGAGGCTTTATTGCATTTATTCTTTCTTTTATTTGGAATTGTTTATAAAAAGTATCTTGTATGACATTATATCTTAGAGGAAATCATTTTATTATTTATTTAAAAGACGTATGTGGTAAAGACCAACCAAATAATATAACAAACTAAGTATGGAAAAAATTGTGACAAAAAATCAAAGTATATAGTATAAATAATAAACTAACTATGGGGCCATAGGAAAATATAACTATGAAAAAAAGGATGACATAACTAAAAGAAAAATATTCAAAACATTTTCATATTTTTAAAATTATAAACTATATTCAAAGGTCTATTGAAATGTCTTAACCATTTCCATATTAATCTTCCACATATTTTTTTATTTCAATTAACAAACCATGCCAACCAAAATATAATTATTAACTTAAGTTTATTGTGTCCTAAGTGGTCCTTAACACACACATGAAAACTAAACATTAGGAATTTGACAAACCTTGTAAAAGATAATTCAATGTATATAAATGATCAATTTTGACATAGTGGTTTGTTTTCATTTTGTTTAAATGTTTTTGGAAATTTTATTCAAAATAAGTATTTGATTTTTTGGCATGGTCAAAATTAGAAATATTGGTCTCATATTTTTAAAGATATAGTTGCATGTATTTTTATAAATATATATATTAAACTCATAAGGCTGGGATTTTTTATGGATTTGAGTTTCATGTATTGATTACGGTCCATTTACCATTTTTTTGAAAATGGCATGAGGATTTTGAAAGAGTAATGCATGGTTTTCTTAGGCTAGCAATTTTTATTTTAGTATGGTTGTAAACATGATGGAATGATTAATTTTTATCCACAATGATGGTTATATAAGTATTATTTTTATTTTTTTAACTCAAACAATTTTGTACATTGTATTTTTAAGATAGTGAAAATAAGGAAGTATTTGAGCTCAATTGTATAAAATGCTTATTTTAGCATACTTTATTAGATGTTAGGATAGAATCCAAGTTCAAATAATTAAAGTAGATATGTTTGGGGTTGTGATGATGATCAAAATAGTAAGGGTACTCCTTCACTAGGTAGCTCTTGAGGTGACCAAATATTTCATGGCCACATGACTACTAACACATTTCCTAGATAATTTAATTGAGAAACCTATGTTTCCTTACATTTTCATTCCACTGACCCTACCTTTTGGAATGTTCTCAAATATTTTCCTTCTAACTCTTTGAATTTTCATGTAAATATAGGATGGAAGGGAATATATTTAAATAATCATCTTTGCATATGAGGCACTCCAAGTGAGCCTCTCAACACATGCATACCACCATTCAAATTGATAAGTATAATATTCCATTGCCTGAACCACCTAAAAATACTAATGAAGTAATTATAAAATTCCATCCCAATGTGATTATTCCACTTAACACTAATATTCCATCCCTTGATCCTAAAATACCTGCTTCTTGTAGTAGGAAATGTGCTCACAACCCTACAACACAACCTATGGAGGTCAAAATGTTAAAAAAGGTTAAATTAGAGGTAAGTAATTTTTAAGGTGCCCCAACTCACTTGAGTTAACTCCCCACTAATTTCATGGAGTATATTGAGTACCTCAATTATAAGGGTGCCCCTTTGAGAGATTTAGTTTTTGATGTAGACTTTGGTTAAATTCTTGTGTTGAAATTTCTATTGATACTTGGTACTTATGAATATTATCATGATATTTTTAAGTATGTTGATATCATTTTTAGTGGTTTTGATATATACATATTAGTATTTTAATTCCTACATAATATTATGTTTGAATGTTTTATTGAATAATTATGGTAATGCACGTGGATTTTAATATTTTAATAATTAAAATTATTTTATATATATTTTTTTTAAAGTTATTTTTGCATAGTTGATCATGTTTCAACCTTGAAAAAATTAGTAAATAAATGTATGCAACATGATCAAGATTAAACTTGAGCCTAAGGGAGAGGTTAAAATCAATAATATTTTTTTGTTATCTTTCATGTCCCAAAATATTGTTATCCAAGACTCTTTTTTTGTAGTACATATGATAAGATCATATGCAATAGTCAATATACATTTAGTATAGACCTATGTAATTATCTCAAAATACTAATCTAAGAGTGACCATTAAATAATAATAATTGGAATTGAATTATGAGTATGTTAGTTTTCTATTTTAGTTGCTTTTAGTTATAATAGTGATTATATTTTCCTTTTCATTATTCAATTTTCATTTATATTTCTTTTTTTTTCTCTCTTGGTTACTTTCATTTCATTTATTTTTCTCTCTTTTGAGATATAGAGATATAAAAGAGATGTCAATAGATTTATAAAACACTTTGATAGAATTAAAAAATCTTTCCTTCAAGATATTGTTTCTTTTATAGGGTTTACTTTATTAGATAGGTTAGATTATAATATTTGAAATCTGAATCACATATACGTATATTTGATATCTAAGATATTTAATTAGAGAATCATTCATTAATTGAATTTAAGATTATTCTTAAAACTTATAAAAACCCCTATGTAGATATTAGAAACATTTGTTTCTTCTTAGAATCACTATTATTCTACAACCATAAAAATAAAGATACAAGGTGCATCAAAATAGTCACTAAGAAATTGTAGCATGTCCTTATAAATTTATGTTGGCCTATATTTCCATGTTTTCAAGTGATTTATGGTTTGGTTTAAATTTTAATTTATACTCAATTTATACTAAGTACTGCACTATGAAAAGTGAGGATGACATAACTGAAAAAAATATTCAAAACATTTTCATAGTTTTAAAATTAGAAACTATATAATAAGGTTTCCCAAAATGTATTAACCATTTCATAATCAATAATGGCCTTTCAAATATATTTTTATTTTAATTAACAAACCATGCCAATGAAAATATAAGAATTACCTTAAAATTATTGTATCCTATGTTAGAAGTGATCCTTAACACATTTATAAAACTGAGTAAAACAAACATGTTCTTCCTTATATACAATTTTACTGACTAAAAAACTTAATAATAAATAAATAAAACTATAATTATAAAATTTTAAGTTGAAATTGATACATCTTCAAGGGTTAAAAAACTAGGTAGTGTTAAAAGAGGTTAATGGCATAAAAGACTTCACATCCCAAATTATCAAACCTAGTGGATATTTTATTTCTATCATTGAATCTAGTCCAAGTGAAATTAAAGCTACAGGAATTGAGGTTAATATATTACCCAATTTTTTAGTGATTGGTGTGGACATATTTAAGGGCCAAGGCAAAATTTAATTTTTTTCTAAAATGTCATGCATGGGATTATTTCAAGTTGCTTGAATACATATGTGAATGTGTTTTCAAAATTTCTTGTCATTTATGTAAGTTATTGGCATAAGTGAAGCTATTGGTCAAATATAAATACTTATAGTTAATTACATGATAGATACCTCAAATAAGTTTGGTATAGATAATAAGGGAACACCAAAATATACTTATGAGTCTCTATAATAGAGTTTAGAATTATGATAGACATGTTCTCTTAATCAAACAAAATATAAAAATGCATGTTTTTGTAATCAAGTATTAGAATTTTCCATCAAAATTAGATTCACCTAGTATTTCATTGTCATTTTAAAAGTCAAATTTAAGAAACAAGATTGAAAAGAATTTGGATACTTGATTGAGGCTCTATACATCTAGATATAATGTTCTCAATTTTCCATTTGATAGAGCTCTAGAAATTTGGCAGCCTACATATGAAAGAAGAGAATATTCAAACACACTACACTCAGAGAGTTATGTAGTACTAGGTATGAGTCCAATAAATTTTGAAGATAATGTAAATAATAATTATTAAGAACAAAATGGATAAAATTAGCATGTTAAAATTTGAAATTTAGGCATTTGAAATCTAAGGATTATCAAGGAAGGATAATAGATTTTGTGATCTCCAATAATTTTCCATGGATTCATTCATCTAGATTCCATTTTGATAGTTAATAGTACTAAAAATTCTCTCATCTTCCAATAAGCCCAAAATCATTATTTGGCATAAATTAGTAAGATTAAAATATTTTGAGATACCATCACGTAATTTTTCACTAAAACTTAAGTTAGTCCATAGTCTAGTGATTCAGCCATGTTTTAAGCATTGTCCAAAACTTTAACTTGTTCCAAAATTGTTATGGAAAATAGAATAGGCTGCTCCCTAAGCTTTGGAAAATATAAAATGACTTCAATTTGTTCACCATTCAATTCTACACTCTCACAATAGTTTTGGGCCAAGGTTTTAATTTTATTATGAATATCTGATGGGCTAACATTTTTCCAATATTGAAGGTACACCACAAACATGGATTTTATTAGTTCATATCAAGGAAAATGATCTCTAATATCTTAAGAGAGACATTTTATAATTTCCTTCAAGGTGGACCTTATAGAGGATACAACCTCAAGGAATTAATACCTTGTAATAGGAACTTGTTTAAGTCTATTAGATCAACTAACTATGTAAAAAGTGTGAGTTATGGTTTGCACTCAATTTATACTAAGTAATACACATGATCTTATCATATGAAGTACACAAAATATTCCTATAGAACCAATTTTTTGGGACATAAAGGATAATAAAAAGTTTTATTAATTTATCTCCCTTAGGATCATATTGAATATTGATCATGTTACATACATTTATTTACTAATTCTGGCAAGGCTGAAACATGATCCCCTAGTTGGAAGACTTGTTGAATTACTTTGATATCCTTCACAACTATTGTATATATCCCTAATAAATAAGATATATATGAATCAATTGTGAGGCTCATGTTTTGAAAACATAGCTAGCCATAGAAACTGTAGATGGGTTTTCATAATGTATTTTATTTTTAAATGTTTAATGTAATAATTATATTTTGGTTGGCATGGTTTTTTCATTGAAATAAAAAAATATTGAAATGCCATTATTGATTATGGATATGGTTGAGACATTTTGTTAGACCTTATTATATAGTTTATAATTTTAAAACCATGAAAATGTTTTGAATATTTTTTTTAGTTATGTCATCCTCACTTTTCATAGTTATCTTGACCTACGGCCCCATAGTTGGTCTCTACTCTATACTCTAATTTTTTGTCACAATTTTTGCTATAATAAATTTATTATATCATCTAGTTGGTCTTTTGAGACATTTATTGAGTTATGTCCTCAACTTATACCATGCCACCTGAGTAATTATCTAAAGCATTATGTCCTAATTGTAAATTCATCATCGAATTAGGAAATCCACATTAGAGCACTAGATCTCCATGTAGAAGTCTATGATCTTTAAAAATCCTAAAAAATCCTTATTACCTAAAGTTGGATATGCCTAATCCATCTGCCTTAACATTACTTTATGATTTTAAAATCCTCTTATTTTATCATATTCACACAATATAATAAATAATCTCAATTAAGCCATGAATTATGTATCTAAAATAGAATTTTATCTCTTTTTAGTTTAAGATAATGAATTTGAAAAAAATAGTAGTGATAAAAATGATGCCTCAAGTATCAAAACTACATCCATTACCTAAATTATGTTAATGGTCATTGAATTTAGGAAATGGAAAAGATTTGAATTTTCAAAAGCACATCATCTAATGACTAGGTTGGTCTAATTACATTATAATTTTCATAGTTTTCTTTCCCTTTGGCCCCATTATCAATTTATTATTTATGCTCTCTATTCTATTTTTTGTCACAATTTTTTCTATACTTAGATTATTATATTATCCATTTGTTATTTACCACATACTTATTTTAAACAAAAAAGAAACTAATTTCATATGAGAAATATTTGTTTTTAAATTTTTAAGATATTAATTATATTTTGGTTGTCATGGTTTGTTAATTGAAATTAAAAAATATTTGAAAGGCCAATATGGATATGGTTAAGAAATTTTCGTAGAACTTGTTATATAGTATATAATTTTAAAACTATGAAAATGTTTTGAATATTTTTTTTAGTTACATCATTCTCACTTTTCATAATTATCTTAACCTATGGCCCCATAGTCAATTTATACTCTATACTTTGATTTTTCATCACAATTCTTACTATACTCATTTTATTATATTATCTAGTTGTATTTTGAGAGAGTTACAAAGGTTTATACTCAATTTATATTAGTCATATGGCCATCAAATTTAGTCCTTAAAAATAAGGACAAATTTAATCCTTAAAGGAAGGATAAAGTTAATCATTAAAAAGAAGAAACTGTAAATAAGATCTAACTTTAGAATTCTCATCATCTAACCTCTTTCTCCATTATTTTTTTAATTAACATAAATTACCTCTTATAAAATAAATATACATAAGTTCTTCAAGTTACTTAAATGATATAACCATGAAAACCTAAAACCTAAATTCATATAACTTCATTTTTATTAAATTTTTATTCCTTTCTGGTTGTGAGAATCATGAAGTGAGCAAAAATTGTAATAGGAGGCCAAGGAGGAGTCTAAGAAACTAATAATGATGTAAAATCCAAGTAAACAATATAATCCCTATATTTATGTAAATGTTTTAAAACTTTTAATTAATTATACCTATCTTTTAAGAGATTCAAATTGTTGCCATGTTATTTTTCATTGTATCTTTTCTTGCAGTACAAAACCTTTTTTTAATTTTATATCAAAACCTTTAATATTAAACACAATTTAGTTATCACATGATATTGTTCATTTATTAATGAGTTTATCAAGATATTTTAATTTGTTTGATATTGTTTGTTTAGTAACAAAATTAGTAAAACCTCAAAAATTGTTTGAATGTGTGTTTGGGCATTGATGTCGTGATAATTTTTTTTAGATTTGCACACACCTACTTAGGGTTTAGGTTTGAGATGGGCCTATCGTATTTATTATTCATATTATATATCATGTCATACTTTCTTAGATTTATTCAATTAGGCAAGTATTTGAAATGGTTGGTCTGCCCCCAATTTCATGGGGCAAAGCAAAATAATTGTTTTGAAAATCTTAGGGTCTCCACTAATCATAATCATTATTCCATCTCAAACATATTTGACCCATGAATGTATTTGTGGAAATGGGCTTAAATATGGATTATTTTTATATTATTTCTTGATTTGAATATAACATTTAATTTTTTAGATATTTAAAAGTTTTTTTAATGAGCTAATAGAAATTATCAGTCAATTTATACCTGCGTGGTGATTTTGCCATTGATCAGCCAATGGAATTATCCCTAAACTCTAGAATTCACCATGATTTTATAGTAAGTTTTAGGGGTCCATTATTGAAATTATCCATCTTTTTGGGCCTCATTTTAAGATAGGTAATATGGGATAACCACACCAAGAGCCTAGATTTGGCAAGTCATGCCATAAGATATATCAACATATTAATGTTAAAAGGAGGGCCTATTCAAAGTATTTCAAACTTATCATTAGTTTTAAACTTGTCACCAAAAATTTATGCTTATCACAAGCCATTGCATACTTCAAACACATATAAATAGATTTTTTCGAGAAGGAGGGATACCACAAAAATATCTAAAACTAAATTTTTAAACCAAAAAAATTGAACTTTGACATTTTAGAAGTGTTGCCCACGTTGAAGAGTTTAAACATTAAAATGTAAAATTGATAAATTATCACTATATCAAAGTCTATTTGTCATGAATTTTAATTTTTAAAACTCAATGATCATATGAACATAAAACAAACAACATATAATTGGAAACAAGACACATTCATTTAGCTAGTAGTTTGCCTATAGTTTTTGTAGTTATTTTTGTTAATCTATTTTCTACCAAAAAAACCAACTAATGGCATAGGATTTTCTTTGGGGAGGTAATTTTACTATCAACATTGTATGGGTTGCCTAGGTATGTTCATGGTGGAATCCACACTGTCAAAGAGAATATTCAAGCACTCAAAGATATGATTATCCAAACCCAAATTGATCATGAGGATTTGGTTTGTCACTAATTCCCATAAATTTTATATTAAATGGACATGGTTAGTATTTATGATTTCCTAATGGATCTGTCACCTCCTATAATGACCTTGAAATGGTATTTATCAACCACTTCCAAGTGCCTATAAACCCTGTTATCCTTTACCATTACTTTTTTATATCACATCATTATCCAAATGAAGTAATGAGAATGTTAAATTCTCATTTATACAAGCTCTAAAAATTATTAAAATATACTTATACACAAATAGAGGTATCTACCATATAAAATTACTTGAGGACCTTAGACCCTTTGACCTTCATGTTTATCTATAGAACTCCTGTGAAACTTGTAACCTTGTCCTTGACATATCAAAAAGTAGTCATCATTGAAAAATATATGATTCCTCAAGGCTATGGATCTTGTATATTAAATTATTTAGGGAAGCTAGGTGCATATAGTCAAATCATTATGATTAATCAGGCTTTAATGTAAAATACATGGATAATGAATCCAATTCCTAGTACTATGTATCTAAGCCCAAATCTAGTTTACAACACAATGCCTATAAATTATACACCTGATGTTCATACCTATATGTCTCCAAATCACATATTTCCATATATAAATAATAAACAACTTATTCTTTTTTCCTATAACAATATTATTGGTATGCCTAGCACTAGTGGTTATACCACTTCAAGTAATAACTAATAAGTTATCCAATTATTTATAAATAATTATATGTATGTCAACAACACCCATAAATAAACATATCTTATTATATATAAATTATAAAATGTCACAACACCCATGGGTAACACACTCCCAAAAATGTGAAATCAACATAATGCTAGTGTGAACCCAAAAGTAGAAAACTTGCAACAAATGGTTCAATGGTTGATAAGTGACATGGTCAATTATGTAGATAAGTGCCTTAAAATACTAACCAAAATATGAATAACCATACTCAAAATAAAAATTTCAACTTCCAAATAACTAATAGGTAATGGAACATGAGGCCCAAAAATGGAGGCATGCCTAATCTACTTGACAATATGAATTAAAACAACAATAAAAGTGCTTCAAACAAAATATACCTAGTTGATTTAGAATTACCCACCTATTATAGGTTACACAACATGGTTAATTATGCTAAAATAGATTTTATTGAGTTCATATTAGCCTCAAAAATCTTATAGAAGGAGATGGATAACCTTGAAATAGTGCCTGCACTCGATAACAACTCCAATCAAGGTGAAAGAAACCCTAGTAAAACTCTATTCTTGGAAACCTAAAAATTCCCATTTAAGAGAAACTATGATCCTGGAGATAACTTATATGAGGTCCATGCATTAAAATAATTTCAAAGGGGAAATAAATACTAGTTAAGAAGTAAATTTTAAAATTCATTAACTACCTCTACTCCTCCAAACAACACTCAAGTTCTACCTGATGATAAATTGAGAAACAATTCATTTCCACCTAAGGGACCTAAAACACCCTATCAACCCAAGAATAATGCTATACCTTAATAGACTAAGAAATTGATGGAACATAACAAACATGGATATAGCATTATAGATGATGTGAAGAAAACTAAGGCCAATATAATAATGTTTTATTTCATCTAAATTTATAACAAAAAATACTTGATAATAAAAGAATTATCTACTCCTAAATGGAAATAATCTAATAGGATAATTGATGCTCATGTTGAAATATACAAATAAAAAACAAAAAAATCTCTTTCTCTCCCAATAATTCATATTTTTGGTAAGAAATTGCATAATTATTTGGTGGATCTAGGTATTTATAGTAACATGATGCCTTACATGATTTACCAATAGTTGGGTTTGAATCCTATAAAATCAAATTGAAAAGTTGTTCAGTTTTATAAATTAGAGGTAAAGGTGGTTGATGAACTAAACCACATTCATATGTAATTAGCTTCCTATCTAAGAGTGTATCAATTTATTGATATTCAAGTAGTGGATATACCTGATGCATGTTGTATGATCTTTAGAAAAAATGGTCAATAATGTTAAATAGATATACAAAAACTAATTTATCTCATATGTGGCTCCCATGGTGTGGTATACCAAATCAAATCCAAATAGAAAGAGAGTTAAAAATGACTTAGATGATCACATAATATAATATGATAAATGATATCCTATACAAAGAATTTGAACTCAAAGTCTACACATTTGAGAAAGAAGTAGAATCATATGGGAAGTTATCCATTAACATGTTGACCATGCAATAAAAATTAGAATTTGATGAGCTAAATGAGGAGGAATTCTTATATTCACTCAAGATAACTTTATTTCATAGTGTTTCCATAGCATATGAGAATGTGGAATGGATTTATCTAAGTGTAGAATAAGGTTGTCAATATCTTTTGTCAGTAATGGATATGGCTAAGTTAGAAATCAATAAAGTAAAAAGTAAGTAGTTTGTAATCTCTCATAATGAGAATATCACCATTCCTAATATCCTAATGCCTACTTATGCTACTAAGGACTAGACCAAAAGGTCATTATCAACTAAAAAATAAATCATAGTCATGTTATAGGTTGAGTAAATGAAGGAAGAGGTAAACATTCCCACATCAATTACCTATCAAAGTTAGAAGTGCATAGTTGAATATCACTTATAGACCTTGAAGTATGATGGATATAATTCTAAGAGTGTGTGTGGTTCTAGGGTCAAACTCATCAATCTATAAGGGAAATAATACTTGTTTACATTTCACCTATAATTTTCTTGTATAAACATCATGGTTGAATATGAGGAATTAGTTCATGGTCCCAAATTTGATTTCAAGAACAAAGTCAAGAATCTCAATGTGCTTGGTGATTCAAAATTAGTGGTCAAGCAAGTTAGAAGTTATTATTCTTGTAATTACATATGTTCAAATCAGTATTAGAATTGGGTGTGGAATTTAATAGAGGATTTTAATGCATTCAATATTAAAACATTACTTTATAAAATAAACTATATGGTAGATGAATTGGAAAAACCTATGAGCACTTGAACCAAATATTGACTCCAAATCAAAAAGGTTGTCAATGGAGTTAGTATATACTCCTCATGTTCCTAATAATATCAGGAACTTCTAGGTATTTAATGATGATCAACATAACATTGAATTTATCATAAACACATATGTGTTCGAAGTTTTGATTATTGATGAAGATGACAAAGAATAATTTGAACTAGATGAGGAAGGGGTAGTAAATTTGAAAATAAATAGGATACCAAATGGCATGGTCTCATTTTAAAGGCTATTTGATATATATTACCAAGGTGAAAAGGAGAAAACAACCCTCCCCAAAGTTATGATACACCAACATTGCAATCTTAGAAATGCTAATGATTAAAAAATGTGCTTTTAGACACTACTTGTACTCAAAAAAAAAACAAGGGATTGTATAAGACCTAAAATGATTCAAGGATGTTATAGTGTAGAGCTAGAGGACTTAAAAGTGTTCAACACATATATTATCATGCATAATATCCCCCTCAATTCAAGGCTCAAACCAATTTCTAAGGTAAAGAGCAGTGAATCCATTGATAGAGCCTTTAATATTCAAGGAAATGCATAAATTGATTTTAAAAATGATCATCTTTATTGTTAGGCACTCCACATGGGTGACTAATCTAGAGATAGTTTAAAATAAGAATATAGGTATACGGATTTGTGTGGAATTTACCAACTTAAACAAAGCCTCAAAAAAGGATAATACTTGATATTTTCACTAGATGAAATATTATAGATAGTGAATGACTCTCAAATGATGTTATTCCTAGACAAGTATTCAGGGTATAATCAAGTAATGGTCAAGCTATGAGGACCAAATCAAGACATCATTTACAACCAGGTGGGGTAAATTCAAATATAAAAGGATGCCATTTGACATA
The DNA here is from genome assembly GCA_037957365.1 of Torreya grandis. Classification (NCBI taxonomy): domain Eukaryota; kingdom Viridiplantae; phylum Streptophyta; class Pinopsida; order Cupressales; family Taxaceae; genus Torreya; species Torreya grandis. The sequence goes on from JARHVA010008436.1 coordinate 445,164, forward strand.
AATAATGCAGGTTCCACCTTCTAATATGCCATGGATATTGAATTTAAGGATCTTATCAACAAATGCATAATCATATACATGGATGACCTAACTATATTTTCTAAGAATAAGGAAGACTGTGTGAAATATTTGAGAATGGTAGTGTATAGGTGTAGAGAGCATGAAATTTCCATGAATTTGAATAATTTCATATTTGGGGTGATAAAGGGTAAATTTATAGGTCACATCATCTCTAAGTGAGGTATATTATGGACCTACAAAGTGTGGAGGCCATCCTAAAAATATTATTTCCTAGTAGTAGAAAAGACTTGAACTCATTTTTTTCCAAGATCAACATTGTAAGTAATTTCATCTCAAGATTTGTAAATACATCCTTATGAATAAATAATATGCTAAATAAGTATGCCAATATTGATTGGATGACTGAAGTAGAAACAACATTTGTTAAAATTAAGATATTGACTATAAATACATTGATGTTTATCAAATTTGACTTTACACAACCCTTCTACTCTATTCAATTGCTTAAAACCACTCAAGTTATAATTTCCTAATGTATAATAAAGAAGCCAAAGATGAGAGACCTATCTCCTTCATGATTTCTGCACTCTAAACTATTGAACTAAGATATTCAATGATTGATAAAGAAGCTTTTTCCTTGATCAAAGTAGTCAAGAAGTTTAGGCATTATATCCTACACAATAAAGTGTTTTCTATTGTGTCTGACCTTACCATAACAATATATGTTGGTGAAAATGAGTCAGGTGAATGAGGTAGAAAGTGGATGACCATTACATATGAGTTTGACCTAAAACTCTATAAAATGAAGATAGTGAGAGATCAAGGACTTAGTAAAGCAATGGCTGAAGTAGATCCACAAATAATTTGTTAGTAGTATATGTTGTAGGATATTATAAACTATGATTGGTACCAAGATGTGGTCTATCACTTCATGAAAAATAGGTGCCAAAGTCACTTTAAATCCAATATAAGAAGATGATTACATTGGAAAATAAATAGCTTTATGATTAAATCAAGTGTATTATATATAAGGAATCACGAAGGCATATATTTGAGATACTTAAACAAAGAAGAGATCGTTGAAGTACTCAATGATTTCCATGGGAATTATGGAACTAGTCATAGATTATGTAGTTTAATAGACCATAAAATATTTAGAGTAAGTTATTACTAGCTGCATGATTTTAAGGATGCTCATACACATTATTAGAGATATCATACCTACCTAGTTGCCATTCATAGAGAATATACCACTACTATGCCATTAAATCTAGCTATTAAGGTTTGGTCATTCAGTAAATGGGGGTTTGGACTTTGTGGGAGTTATTAATGCTATATCATTGCTAGACATAAATTCATTTTGATAGTAACTAATGGTAATTGAATGCTACACCAATTAGAGTGAAGCTCAATCATTCAATAATTATACAACTAACATGGTAATAAAATTTATTTAGGATATCTTCACCATGTTTGGCATTTCATTCACCCTAGTATGTGATACTGGCACCACTTTTTCCTCTCTTCAATTTACTAAATTAGCATATGATAACTAGGTAATTTTCAATTTATCATATAATTATTACTTGTAAGGTTATGGGGTTGCTAAATCAACAAACAAAAATATGCTATATGTAATTATTAAAATATTGGAAAAGAACCCTAGGGATTGGCATAATGTGTTAAAATTTTCATCATGTTCTCATAGGACCATAATTAAATATGTTTGGGGTACTTACTTGTATCATCTAGTATATGGACAAGATCATATCTTGCCTATGAACCTAAGAATTCTGACCTTGTATTTTATGATAGATTACTTGGAAACTAAAAATAAAATTTAAATTCAACTCTTGAACCTAATACAATCAAAATAAAAACATGATGTAACATTATTTAATTTTATCAAACATAAAGGAGTCATCAAACATATTTTGACAAATGAGATAAATTTAAAGCCTTTTGGATCTCCAATTTAGTCCTTCTCTAGGACAAGGCTCATGAGAAAAATTTACAACATGAAAAATTGCATGCCCTATGGTTAGGTCCCTACCAAATGTCTAAAATCCTTAGTGAGAATGCATTCTTCCTAAGGTGTTTAACTAGTGAGGATGTCCCATTGCTTGTCAATGGGTAGTACCTCAAACACTATTTACAAGCTTGAATTACTTTGAAATTTTTTTATTCGTACTTTCTCTTTCCCTTCCCTAATTTTGGTTAGGATTTCCTTTCTTACTTTCATTGTTAATCTAGTTTGTTTTTTTGCTTTTTGCACTTTTTAGTGTCAGTTCAACCTTGTTGCTTGTCTAATTTTGGTGTATATTGTATGTTTGCTTATAATTTTCCTTGTTAGATAAAGAATAAATAATAGGACTATAAGTAAGTGACACGAGTGATTTTATGGTACGTAAGTACTCTAAGTAGTTTACAACATTAGATTTTATTTCTGAATTGGTTTTGAAAGATTAAGTTATAGTGTGCATTCTAAATTTATTCATATTGGATTAAGTTTGGGTTAAAATATTTTATCAATGAAGACATTCTTTTAAAATCAAGCACAAAAACCCATATTAATGGTTCTAGGTGTCTGGATGAACCTAATATGGTGAAGATATAGGATGAAATATATATAGTTCTACTTTTCACTTTCTATAATGGTCCCCAACCAATAATTAAGATATGAAAAATAAGAAGGAAATAGAAAATAAAAATAAAAAGAAAATTAGTTTGCAAAAAAACTCAATGCTTGGGTGATACATCCAACCTCTATTGGGATTATGAATTCCCAACTAGAAATAAAGTAAGGCCTTGAGTGGGATCAAAGATATCTTTGTCAAGGATATAGATTCCCAACTAGTAATGGAGAAATGTCTAAGAAAGTATTCTCAAGTTAAGATTCACTAGCTTGATGGTTGAAGTTGTAATAGCTAATCTTTGTAAGTTTCACGAATTGGTAATTAACACATTTACACACACCGAGTCAATGATAATGTCAAATTTTGTCTCTTATCCATTCTTATATTATTCTCTCTCAAATCCATTCATGTTTCATACATATTCTCTACCATATATTATGGGTTATATCATTCCAAAATATCAAGGAGTATTTTATAATAGAGTCATCATTTGTTGTTTTTTGCATAACATGACTTAATTCTTCATGAATCAAGGAACCCTTATTTTATTTTTACTTGAATTCATGGCCCATTTGTCTTAGGAATCAAAAATTTATTTGGTGGTCCTTCTTAATTTTTGTGTCTAACTGAGCCATGCAACCACCTTCATTAGAAAGATTACATCCATGTGATAAAACTTCATATTTTTATCTTAGCATGAAAACATAGTCTTGACCTCCTAACTTATCTTAGAAGTCTCGCTTGCTTGATTTCTACTTGCATGTGTTTTCATTATTTTTTAATATCTCAAGTTATGTCCATATGTGAAAACCAAAATTATCTCTATTTTTTTGAACCATTACATGTGAGGAACTTTCATATTTTGCACTTTGCTTGAAAATACCATCTTGATCTTCATTTACACAATGTAATGACTTGTTTAACAATTTAAAAGACTTCATCGACTAATTTGAAAATTATTTAATTTTTCAAAAGTAAATTTTATTTTTTGAAAAAGTGCATAAATGCTTATTTTTTTTAGAAAATCAAATTTAAAAAAAAAAATTAATGGGTATAAGGGTCCATATGAATGTTTGGCCACATAAGCCAAAATTGAAAAAATTCTTGGTTTTAAAAACCATGTTTTTTTTCAAGGGCAAAAATGAAAAACAAATATGGTCTACATAAAATTTATGTTTTGAGAAAATTAATTTTGACATAGAAAGTTTTCATTTTCTCTTGGTGAAGGGCACATCTTGTGTAGTTGGCAGTCATCTGGCCAGCCTTATTGAGTGCATAGATGCACTAACCATTAGGCATGTAGATGATTGTTAGCATTCATGCCTAAAATTTTGAGATCATGTAGATATCTAATGATAGTTTACTGAATAGCCAAAAAAATGATAGTTGGTAGTTACCCCACATATGTGTGAAAGTGTGATTTCATGGGTGGTGGTAATCCAAATGAACCTAGGACTCGTGAATGTGCTAAAACTATTTTTTTTACAACCTAATATTAAAAAAATTCCCAATCTAAAACCCAAAATAACCTAGGAAGATGGTTTCATCCATAAATTTCAAACCAAAGGTTCATTTTTTGCACCATATATGACACTAGAAAACTCTCTTTGGTACAGTCTACATGGAAAAATCAATTTAAAAATAACATGCACTAATCAAAATATTTTCATTCTTTCATAACTATGTTCATAAAGTACAGTTTAAATAACTTGAAAATTATTTTTATTTGCACATGTCAAAAAGTTATTTTTTTAAATTTCTTTCAAGTGTGAATGAATCTAAAGTGTAAGGAGATTTATTTTGGGGATAAAAGTGCAAGTGAAGTTTGAGTTAAAATGATTTTTAATTTTTGAGGGAAAATTCTTTCCATCTACTCACCACTTATTATAAATAACTAGCCCATGGCCATTTCAAAGGGTTGGCTCTTGTTAATTCTAATTGAGGAGACATTGAAATAGACAATTTTATGCTTTGTAGTGTAATATATCTCCTATTTTTCTTTAAAATTACTATTATGTCACTAAAATTTGTAACCAGATGATGATTTTCTAAATGTTGAATAAGTTATTCAAGCAAATATTTATATTAATAGAAGTTGTGGATTCATTTTTTTCATTACCTATGTGTGTAAAAAGTGGTGGTGTCATTCTTATTCCTATTTTATATTCTTGTCAAACTCTAGCACTAGTTCCTATTATTGGTTGTGTGAATATTGGCTAGACATGCAATTAGTTTGTAGGTGAATTTCATCAAATAGATCAATTGTGGTTTCATTTTAACAAAGTTTTTCTTTCTTTTCCCTCTTTCTTTTGATATTTTTTATTAAATCAGTTAATCTAAGATTAGATTAGTTTCTCATGCAATGTTTTTTTAATGATAAATATTGATTGCTAAATATCACTTATTGTCATTAATGTATTTTTTAACAAAAATATGTACAATGAATGTTTAAAAATTAGTCATACTTCATTTTATTTAAAATATAAAACATTGATTTTTGTTCGGCAAATTATGTATGCAAGTCAATGTTCTCTAACAAATGATTAAAAACTACACAAACAAGAAAATCAAACTTGCATTCTCCCCTAAAACTATTAAAGGACCATAAATATGTTAAAAATTTCATGAACCATCAATCCCCTTGAATTGGAATCATTCACAATAAATGACTAAGTAAAAATAGTATGTCATGACTTGGTAAATATAAACCTTGGATATACCCCTTGTGTGCCTCCTTTTAAGAGAGACTAGATGGGCTAACCACCTCAAGGGCCTAGAGTTGTCGAGTCATACCAAATTACATGTCAACATTTAGGAATATTAGATTCTTAATTAATAATATTATTAGTAAATAATACCTTTTTAGAATGGGCTTTATATTAAAACTTCTTGTTAAATGCTCATAATATTGTTATGTTGTGTAGAATGGGCACATTGTACCCATTCTACACAAGATAATAATATTTTCAAATAATAATCAAATATATTAGCTTATGTAGAATGGACAAATCTCCATTATAATACATTTAAGAATATTGGATTATTAATTCATAATATTATTAACATACTAGACCTATGTAAAATGGAAATAATATGACCACTTCTTGCTTAATGCTCATAATGTTGTTATCTTGTGTAGAATATGCATACAAATATTATCAATTAATAATCCAATATTCTTATATTTTTTAAAATGATAACATTCATATTCTACTCAAGATAGGAATGTTGGATTCTTAATTTATAATATTCTTAATATACTAGACCTACATAGAATTGTTGTAATATGAGAACTTCTTACGTAATGCTCATAATATTTTTATCTTGTGTAGATTATACAAATGCACAATATACACATATTATAAATTAAGAATAAAATATTCTTAACTTTTTTATAATAGGCACACTCTCATTGTACACAAGATAGAAATATTGGATTCTTAATTGATAATATTATTAATATACTAGACCTACGTAAAATGGACATAATATGAATACTTCTTGCTCAATGCTTATAATTTTTTTATTTTATGTAGATCGAGAACATTAAAAATTTTCACAAAATAAGAATATTATCAATTAATAATATACTATTCTTATCTTTTATATAATGGGCACAAGTAGAAATATTGGATTCTTAATTGATAATATTATTAATATACTAGACTTATGTAGAATAGGCATATGCCCATTTTACATAGGTATGTAAGAATTGTATCAATTAAAAATACAATCTTCTTATATTATGTACAATAAATATCTCTTCTCATTTATAAATACTAATTTTTTAAAAGAGGAGATGGGGATATTATATTGAATGTTAAAAGATGACAAGATAACTTAAAGTAATAAATATCAACCGGTAGTTATATGTTATGATTATAATTTTAAAAATTAATGAACACTATTATAACTTAAAATAAATATATATATCAATTTTAATTTATATTTTATGAGTTCAAATTTAAAGAGGAATAAGTAGTATTATTAAAAATAAAATCAATTTATTATAATTATTTTTTATAAAAAAACATTTTTTCATATACACAAGAATCAAAATTTAAAATAAAGTTAAAATTTAAGAAAATAAGTATGTCTATGACTAATCATTTAAGAGCTGATTAAAATATAAATCCTAAATATCACAAGGTGTGTGTGTGTGTGTGTGTGTGTGTGTGTGTGTGTGTGTGTGTGTGTGTGTGTGTGTGTGTGTATATATATATATATATATATATATATATATATATATATATATATATATATATGTTTGTAAAATTTTGTATTCAATATTTTAGTGTAGGAAGAATCTATAAGTATACAAGGAATTAATTTTTAATAATTATTTTTCTATGATACTAAATTTGTAGGTACATAAAATTCAAGTCGATGGAAAATAAATCTATGACTTAGGAAATGATCTAAAAGGATATTACACAATTAATCAGTTTATAATCATTATTTTTATGTGAAACTACATTTGTAGATAGATAAGAGTCAAGATGGTGTAAAATAAAGTTAAATTTAATGAAAGGATCTATAAGGAGATTAAAAAAGGAAATATTTATTGACAAATTTTTTTGTATGAAAATAAATTTGTGGATAAATAGTAGTCAAGTCATTGGAAACTAAAGCTAACAATTAGGAAAGGATATACAAGGATATTGTACACATGGTCTTATTGGATATTTTAATTTTTTGTGAGAATGTATTTGTAGATAGATAAAAATCAATCTAGAATAAAATAAATATAAAACTTAATAAATAATTTACAATAAGATTACATAGGTATTTATCATTTCCAATTTTATGTCAATATTGTACTCATTTTCAATTCTAAAAATGAAACCAAAGTTTCATTCAAATTAAAATCAAAATTTGAATCACCAATGAGATGTGGGTGATTTGGTTAAGAGGATTGGTTACTTAAAGTCTCACCTAGGTTATCATATCTAAAAAGGCATATGAGGCCAGTTGTGGCCATGGTTTATATTCTTAGGTCCGTTAATGGTCGTTGGTCATTCTTGAGGCTAGTGGTGGCCATTGTTGATATTCTCAGGTTGGTTATGGCCATTATTGGTATATATGGTATATGTGGTAGATGATCACTTGAGGATTTATACCCTTGATTTTGTTCCATACTAGTTTGTATATTTGGTCAATATTGAATATCTATCAAAAAATAACATTTGAATCAAAAAATTAAATACAATTTACATGTCATTTTTGTGTATCTTTAATTTTAAAGAATAAGAAATAAGATACAAGTAAAAAAATTAAAACTTGGTTATAGATGTTATATTTATTCCTCTTTATGCCAACTAATTTTGATGTTTTAAGGATGATTACAATTAAAAATATCAATATACAAATATTTTCCTCATGGTTATACATTTTTATTTTTTTTTGGCATGAGATGCTGTGAATTATGCATGTAGCTATCTAATGCCACTATATCATCATAATATTATGAAGTGTACTTATATGTTACATACTCTAATGAATAATCCAAAAAACAACTTGTTTTAAATAATGAAAATAATTGATAATATTATCAATATATTGTATAGAATCGGTACGTGTCCATTCTACACAAGATAATAATATTGATCATATTAAATAGTTGTATGTTGTATTAGATATGGGTTTAATTTATAATAGTAAATATTCTATCATGGGTTAAATAATGGTATTAAATCATAATATTTTTAATATCTTGTGTAGAATGGGCATGTTCCCATTCTACACAAGATAATAATATCAACTTATTTGTAAGAGTGAAATATTATTATCTTGATGTCATGTACAATATATAACTACCCATTCTACATTTAAAACATTTTTATCCTATGTGGAATGGGCTTAATTGATAATATTATTATGTTTAATAGAATGGAAACATGTCCATTATTCATAAGATATTAATAATATTATTAACTAATCCTATTTTACACAAAATAAGAATGGTCATCTTCCCATTCTAAAAAAGATAATGGGCACATGCCCATTCTCATCTTCTTTATAATGGAGATAAGATATTAATATTATACTAATTAATGCTATTACACACAAGATATGAATGGGAATGTGCCTATTATAAACAAGATAATGGGCACATGCCCATTCTTATCTTGTGAATAATGGATAATGTGTATCCATTCTACATAATATAATAATATTATCATTTATTCTCATTATACACAATTGATAAAAATATAAATAAGATGAAAATATTGATTGTATATTATAAATTATGCTTAATATAAACAAGATAGGACCAATATTATTATCTTGTTTAAAGTGGGTACATGCTCATTTTACACAAGGTGTTAATATTATTATCAATTAATCCCATACTACATAAGATAGGATCAATATATGTTGACATAACTCTATGTCAATTCATGAATTATTAGTTGAAATGCCTCAAATAGAATCTTATATGGGAAGTGTCTTTCTTAGATTAATCTAACATACATTTTATTAAGCATAAATGAATATAAAATTGATAATAGATAACAAATAACATAAACCCTATGTCAAGTTATGAGTTCATAGTTTGATGTTTTAAATAGCTCTAATGTTTACAAAGAGAAGTATATTTTTATTTAGATTAACATACATTTCCTTAATCAATCATGAATAAATAGAACACTAATAACACATAATATATATAATGATTCATAACTCAATTCCCATTACTACATGAATCATAAGTACATATGTTTATATTATGCTTAATTTGATATATTGAGATCATCTCCTTATAATTCATTGTTAACATTAAATACAATAAAAATCAGCATACACATATTTTTCTCATGGATATACATTTATGGTCTTCTTTATGAGATACCACAAAGTATAATCTATACCATGAATGATGTATTTGGATTTATGATTGCATGATATCATCGTAAGCTTCCATATTTTACTTGTATGTTAAATACTCCAGTGAATAATCCCACCAACATATTGTATTATAGAATGGATATAATGTATAATATTATTAATATATTATGTAGAATGGGCATGTGCCCATTCTAGAAAAGATAAGAATATTAATCATATCTTGTGTTATAAAATGGACTTAATTGATAATATTTAATATTCCTATCTTGTGTTACAAAATGGACTTAATTGATAATATTCAATATTCCTAACTTGTGTTATAGAATGGGCTTAATTAATAATATTTTTAATATATTTTTTATAATGGGATTTATTTATAATATTCTTAATATCTTGTGTAGAATGGGCATGTGCCCATTATACAAAAGATAGTAATATTGACTTATTTTTAAGAGACCAATATTTTTATATTTATGTCGTGTAGAATGAGAAACTATGGACCCATTATACAAAAGATAATAATATTTGCTTATTTTTAACAGGCCAATATTTTTATTTAATGTCATGTATAATAAGTAGCTACCCATTCTACATGTAAAGTATTTTTATCACAAGTGTAAATGTATATATCGGGGTCACAAGTACAAATGCATATATCAGGGTTAATTTAATATATCACAATCATCTACCTACAATTCAATTTTAAGGAATAAATAAAATAAAAAATATCAATGGTCACATATTTTCCTCATGGATCCATACTTTTTAGGTATTCTCCATGAGATTATATGAAGTATAACTGATAGCACAAATGATTTATAGAGATGTCTAATGTTTTTATATCATTGTAAGATTTTTTTAGTATACTTTTATGTTTAATAATATAAAAAATAATCCCACCAACATCATCCCCAAACTGAATCCTTTTCTCATCCTTGAGACAATAAAAAATGAATAAGCCTACATCTTAATAAATTTGAGTGGTCCATAATATTTTTTGCTACTTGATAGTCAATCTAGTCTCAAAATATTTCCATTCAGTGAGGTATCCATCTACCCATTTTGATTTTTTGTTCTAACAAAATAATCTCTCAGAATAGTTCAACAATGTTGTTTGGTGGAACCTAACTGTCAATCAGATTATATGAATTCTCCATTTGTACGGTTACTTATTCCAATTTCTACATGAAGTTTTTGTATTATACCTACAAATTAGGTTAGGTTAGTAATGTTGTGATCCTACTGTTATTTTTAACATATAATTTATCCCCAAAACATAACATTAATTTTATTTATGCTTTAGTAGAGTCCATAGTGATATAATATTGTTCAGAAACTTGATTCATTATTCTTCCAAGGCATCTAATTTTTTTTTTGATGTTTCCATTGACCATACTAGAGTTAATTTAAAGTAAGTAGTGGCATATAAATTCACTTTATGAAGGGAAGTGATATCTATTTTGATTATATTTAGATTATGGACATTATTTACCAATGGTTTTGTACTTTATTAAAACTTAAATTCTTCCATGAAAACTTCATAGATGGTTTAATTATATGCCTATGATAGTCATTGGTGTTTAATTAAATGTTTAAATGTGTCCTATAGGTGTTGTTCCAATGGCCATTTTGGATTGGCATCATACTTTGGTCTTGTATTCAAGATATTTCCAAAATAACACATCACTACATCAAATCATTATTTTCAATTTTTTGAAAAATGGTACCCAAATGTTGTTTTCATATGGGAGATGATTGTTTGAGATCGATGTATGTGCCTTGAGGTGTGGAGCATAGCTTGGGTTAACTACACAATGTTAATATATTTTTTCCTTTTACTAATATGCCTTTATTTGTGTGAGTGAGTCATATAGGATGACAAAATTTATAACTATAATGGATTGAGATGTATATGGTTCAATGATTTGTTTTGGATGGATTAATGGTGGATTTTAGGATGTCACCCTACTTACAATTTTTTTAGAGGCTTTTTTTTGTTTTTGATGTTTTTGGCCACCTTCTTTGTTACCTCTACATTTTTGGTAAATTATTCTACCACATTATTATTCTTTAATTTTATTTCCTATTTCACTATAATAAACCATATTATAACATTATATAAATCCTCCCATGTTTAATCCTATCTTATTGATAATTTGGTCACTTTAGCCACCCATACAAGTCCTCTTTCTTAGCTCAAAGTGGGCCCACAAGGCAATTTTTTGCATATTAAACATGATAAGAGTAATTAAATGAACTAAAGATGTTCTATTACTACTTTGTTCGGGACACTAAATCTTCCTCCACTTTTTCTATGAGGATTGTTAATGTTCTTATTTATCTTATTCCCTTTGTGAATGTTTTTTCATTTACTATTATTCATTTACTCTTTTTTATTCTTGTATATATTTCCAATTTTCATCTACTTACCACATTTACTCTACTGGTAATTGTTGCAATTCTTTTAGTGCATCAACCACTTCCAATAGTTATTTAGCCTTTACTATAACTGTTAACATTTTTTAAAGTAATATTTAAATTTATTTTTCTTCACATTTTTTTGTTCCTCCTTGTCTATTGTATCTTATTTTATATCCGTAAACTTTGTGGTTTCTATTTGATCTTGTTATTATTCACTTTTCTTTGTCTTTATAACTGATACAATAATTGACATGTGTTTCCTAGTGTGGGCCAATTTAGGGATATTGAAGTGTAACATCCCCCTCTCTATTTTTTATTAATCTTAGGTAGGTTTACCTATAATGGTTTTTATTTTTTATGTGTATGCTTCATTTTTGTGTTGGTAATTTATGTTGATCTATTGTCTATTGACCCTATAACTTTTTGTGGTTATTTAATGTCCTATATTTTTCACAAAAATTAAATCCCATTTTTAGGACTATCCCTTAAATTAGAATGATTTAGTATGGATTCCCAGACATAAAGTGCTTAGATATGGTCCCTTTGATTGTTCCACAAGTTCTTTTGCTTCTTCAATTTGGATGCCTTATTATGTTTATCCATGTGTCTCTACTAGAATTTACTATGTGGTTGCATTACTATTGGGTAGTATGGGATTCCTAAAGGCCTTGTCATGATGGAAATAACCTTTTATAATTATTCATTGGATACATCATGGTGAATTGGGGGTACTATATATGTACATGATTAAAAGGGGTGAATTTATGGGAAGTCAATATTCAATACAAAGAACTAATTCAAAATTATATTAATTAATTATGTAGAGATACAAGCATTGGTAGTGAATTCATTTCTTAGTGTATCACTCCATTATATAAAAGATTTAAAACTTGTTCCACTATCTTAATGATTTTCATATAGGTTTTTATTTTTTCACCTATATGTTTGTTTATGTCCCATTGAACTTCCTTGTCTCCTCTAGGGAGAGTATTTTTAAAGTACATTCCTAAAATTATGAGTAGTGAGACATAATATAATTCATGCTTACCACATTTTAGTTTATCAATGTTGGCACTAAAATTACCAAGAATACCTTCATAGATATTGTATTTGGTTTTCAAATAGATCATATCAAACACTACCATCATTATTTTATGGCTCACATTATCCTCCCATTTGGTAAAGTAGACTTTCCATACCATTGATTTTAATGAGTATTAGAGTATTTAAATTTTTATTGAATTAATTGTTATACCTCTCTTAGTTTTTAGATCCCATAAACATTAGGTGACATCCTTTGATTTAATATGACCTTTTCTTATTTTACTTGTGAATGTTTAGTTCCTTGTTCATCAATATTGTCATGCATTCAATACCATTGATGGTAATATGATGTAATTGGTCTAAGAATAAAACACCATTATAGATGTGATTTAATAATATTTTTTGTGATACTTATGACTAGGTAGAAATATATGAACTTAACCCATGTATATGAATTAACCCATGGAGTGGTGATTTCATGTTTGGTCCATTCCCATGTGTTTGTTTCTAGGTATTTCATTAATGATATCACCACAGTCGACCTCCATCCTCATATGGTTGATTTCATAAAATTTTGCATGAATGTATAATTGATATGCTTTACTCTATATGAGATGGATGATAAGGATAATTAGGGGTCTCACACTAAAATTTTTATTAAGACATGCTTTCATTTTGGAATCAAGAGTATGGTATCATTGACATCTTATGGGGATGCCATTTTTCTCTATTACTTGTTTAATTACTAAAATTGTATGATGTCACAAGATGATTTTGATAAAGTTTTGGTGATGGAAATTTGAAGTGAATCATGAGAAAATATGATTTCTATTTATAGAAATTTATTTCCATTTCCATTCCTCATTTTTTATTGTAAATGTGTTTTATAATCTTATAAAATCTATTATGAATTATACCTATAATAGTCTACTTAGCTACATGTACTTTTAGTTTGTCAACTTCCACTTGATATTTAATTTTATTTATTTTGTGTCATTTTTAATTATTTATATATATCATTTGAATGCCTAAATATTTTTAATCTATTGTCTTCCTTCACCATTATGCTTATCAATGTGTTCCTTAGTGATGATCATTATATATCTATAATATACATACATACATATATATATATATATATATATATATATATATATATATATATACATATATATATACATATATACATACATATATATATATATACATATATATATATATATGTATATATACACACACACACACACACACACATATATATACATACATATATATATATATATATATACATATATATATATATATATACATACATATATATATATATATATATGTACGTATATATATATATATATGTATGTATGTATGTATGTATATGTGTGTGTGTGTGTGTGTGTGTGTATATATATATATATGTATATATATATATATGTATATGTATATATATATATATATATATATATATATATATGTATATGTATATATATATATATATGTATATATATGTATGTATGTATATATATGTATGTATGTATATATATATGTGTGTATGTATGTATATATATGTATATATATATATATACATACATACATACATACATATATATATATATATACACATACATACATACATACATACATGTGTGTGTGTGTGTGTGTGTGAGAGAGAGAGAGAGATCGACCAACCTATTTATCTTAGACATATGGCACATGATGTTGTAACATCCTTGCTCATCTCACATATCCTAGATTGACTCACTCGATGGGATTTACAGGTTTAATGCTACTATTATTAAATATGATTTTGTATTAAATATATATAATCTATCCTCAATTCATAATATATTGGTTTTCAACATTTTTTTATTTCAAAAAAGTGATCATCAATAATTTATTTAGTGCATGTTGACATAAACCCTATGCCAATTTATGATTTCGTAGTTAGATGCCTTATATAGTTCTGATCTATAAAATTATAAGTATACTTTAATTTATAATAACAATAATTTCCTTAATTAATCATGAGTAAACTTAACACTGATAGCATATCATACAAATAATGATTCATGACTCAATTATCATTAATATGAAGCACAAGTACATGCATTCATATCATGATTATTTTGATACAATAGGATAATATCCCTATAATTCATTATTAAGACTAAATATAATACAAAATATTAATATACACATCTTTTAATTGTGTCTATACATTACTAGTCTTCTCCATGAGATGTTGTTAATTAAAATCAATATTGTGAATGATTTTTATGGCTATCTAATGATGTAGTATGATACATGGGCATCACACATAGGAACAACATGAATTTAAGATTTTTACTATATCAATAAAATAGGGTGGTATATAACATGTTTATAATTTTTTAATAATGATAGGAGTCTTAAATTACTTCTTTGAATGCTATTCAAGTGATTAGGAATGCCTAGAAAGATTTGAGATTCAAACTAGAGTTTTCTTGCCACTTTGGTAGATTTTGAATATTTTGGAATGAAATGGTATTTATGGGAGATTACCAAGGGGTAAATTAGTTTTTAAATGAATATGAAGTGTTAAAATTTTTATTTTAGTCTATGTGCTTAATCATGGGTCACATTTTTCTCGAAGTATAATCCTTGATATATGTGTTAAGGGAGAACATACTTCCAAGTAACTCCTAGGAGGTAGTTAGGGTAGTTAGATTTGGTTTGAAGCATTTATTTTTTTGGTTTTTGGATTCAATTTTCATATGTTATTAAATGATAACTATATCTAATCCAAATAATTAAGGATAAGAATCTTGAATTCTAGTGGAATGTCTATAACTTATTGCACTAAGTAATAGAATGGTGAAAAACTAAGTTTTTTCATGGTGAAAGAAAAAGAGTTTGATAATACTATGATTTGGGTGTTAATATTGATTTTTGAGTTACCAATATGATTTATAATTTAATTTTTATGTGTTACATTATTTTTATTCATATTAATTACATATAGTTTATCTAATTCAATTGAATACTTGTATGCATAAATAGTTAACACAAAACACTGTAAACTAACATAACAAAGGTATTAAAGGGGTCTTGTAAAAGGTTTATTTAGGAGTGAAAGACTATTTATAAGTATAATAAACTTGATAACATATTTTTGAACTCTTGGTTAATGGTTTAGACCTCCCAAATGTGCTCTTTAGACATTTGTAAAGTTGGACTATGTAAACAAAGAACTAAGCACCTAAGGAAATTAAGTCTGATAAAAAAGTATAGTGTATGCACCATAGTGAGGGGTTGATAAATATAAGAGTTTAATTTGGAATTTTTTAAACCCATTTAATTTTGTGTAAATTTTTTTGATTCTTTTTTTATACTTTAGGCCTTGAAATAGTGTTACACAGTCTCAAGGGTACGATTGTATGCTCAATTTGATCAAGCAAACCATAAAAAGGAAACAATGAAATTTGTGAATTGGTAATGATTAAAACAAGTTAAAGAGGTCATTTTAGATCCTTTTAAAAAATTCATAAAGTTTTCACCCTATTTGTGATCAAATAACCCTCTTGAAATTACTCACATGCCCTACACACATGACTGTGATCTTGTTTTGAGATAAGAATGTGTTGTAAAATGAGAATAGATTCTTTATTGTGTAAATATAACACTTGAACAAGGTGAAAATTAATTACATAGAGCCTAAACATTAATTATATAACATTTAAATCCTTTTTGGAGTGAATAAGACAAAATAGTATGCTCTCAGGTCCTCTTAGGGTTATGAGACCTAAAAACTAGTGTTTCTAACTAGAGCTGCATTTTTATAGAGAATCAACTAGTGAAAATGACTATAAATTTGTCATTCAAGAGATATTTGGTCATATGAATATATTTTGGAGTTTTATTTTAATGTTATACTTGTTCATACCAATACAAAGGACTATGTGTGGTTATAGGTAGAGTAGACCTAATTATGCCTAATAGTGGCCTAAGAAGAGATAGAAAAGGGGTTTAAAATGGGTGTTTAGACTTAAAATTTTGTGGAGGAAATAAAATAAATATAGGGTACCATAATATAGTACTATATTATCAATTTACATCTATATGAATC
Organism: Torreya grandis; assembly: GCA_037957365.1. NCBI lineage: Eukaryota > Viridiplantae > Streptophyta > Pinopsida > Cupressales > Taxaceae > Torreya > Torreya grandis. The sequence goes on from JARHVA010008436.1 coordinate 462,237, forward strand.
CATATTAGGACATTTAGCCTAAACAAAAGGCTACTATAAGAGGATGAGGTAAAGGGAGAAGTATAAAAAGGACAAGAAATAAGCAAAGAAGGGTGTTTCTGATGGTATGAGAGGTATTGAGAGACCCTTATAAAATTTAAAAATAAAAAAATATCCATGAGATATATGAGACACTTATGAACCCTTGAATGGATTTGTGAACCTTAGCAGAGAGAGAATATTAGCTAAAGAAGGAATTGGTGACTTAGTTTGATTATCTCTACATCACAATATCATCATAAGCTTTTGTGATGTAATTATTTGTTCAATACTCCAATGACTAATCCTACCAACATCTTGTGTTACATAAAGTACATAATTGATAATATTCTTAATGTTTTTTGAAAAATGGGCATGTGCCCATTGTATAAAATATAAGAATATTAATCATATCTTGTGTTATATAATGGGATTAATTGATAATATTCAATATTATTATCTTTTGTTACACAATGGTATTAATTGATAATATTAAGTATTCTTACCTTTTGTTATGTAAATGGATCAATTAATAATATTATTGATATCTTATGTAGAAAGGGTATGTTTCCATTCTACATAAGATAACAATATCAAATTTGTTGTAAGAGGCCAATATTCTTATCTTGATGTCATTTGGAATGGGAAACTACCCATTCTACATGTTAGATATTTTTATCTTGTGTATATTGTGATAAATTGGTAATATTATTATCTTGTGTTGAATTGGCACTTGTGCATTCTTCATAAGATATTAAGAGTATTATCAATTAAACCCATTCTAGACAAGATAAAAATGGGTGTGCCCATGAATGGAATTAATTTATAATTTTATTTTATTGTGTATAATGGGCACACACTACCCATTATTTAAAATATATTTGAATATTATAAATTAATTATGTTCTACACAAGATAGGATCAATATTATTAATATCTTGTTAAAAAATTCTAAGCCAAGTGGAATTTGTTTGAAAGTTATTTCTTAAAGATATTAAGAATTTATTACCTTGTTTATTATGGGCACATGCCCATTCTTATCAGTTATGTAGAATGGGATTAATTGATAATATTCTTATCTTATGTAAAATGGGCACACATTTCCCATTCTTCACAATATATTTCTAATATTATAAATTAATCCTCTTATACACAAGATAGGATCAATATTATTAATATCTTGTGAAGAATGGGCATGTTAAAATAAAACCCTTTTTTCCAAGTTTAATTTATTTTCTAAGCATTTCTCAATAGTTATGTGCCTTACTCTATCTACAGGTGGTTAGCATCCTTTTTCAAGTTTGGGTTTCATACAAGCTTAGCTTCTCGAGTACTTGAGTTCCCAAGTTGGCTTCCACATAAGCCTATTGCACCAATTTTGGATTAGTTTTCATACAAGCTTAATCTCCATCTTTTGAAATGGCCAAGAGTGGACTAGTTTCTATCATACATTTAGCTATCCATGCCAACATTGTTAGATCATAGTAAATTCATGAAATTCAAGATCTATCTCATATGACATATATTCCATATAGGTATCACTTCATAGCTTCAATTCAAGGGGAAATAATGGATCCAAATGGCCAACCTTTGTATCCTTAAGCCACCTATTTAAAGGAATTGGACACATAGTCCAAACATTGATTAACACATGCATGATTCATTAACATCACTCAGTTGGTGATGATGGAGCCAAAGGGCCTACCTTTACATTCTTGATCCATTTTTATGGATTTGAGCACTCAGCTCCATTTGTGATACTACTTTTGGTATAACACACACCCAACATAATCTATCATCATAAAAGGTTTTGTATTGATTCACATACTAGTGAGGTGTATTCATTCCTTTCTCTTCCTCTATCTCTTACCTAGATTTTGTACATTATTATTTTATATATATAATATATATTAAGGATTGATTTACTCCATGTTTTTCATTTTATATTTAGACTTCACACTGTGCTCTCTCTACGCACATCCATCATAACACAACTTCATGAGCTTCACCTTTATAGGTAAGTTTAGGTATGCTTTTTATTTTTCATTTATTCTATTATTTCACTTTGATACATCACTAGAGTAAGGTGGTGGGGGGGAATTTAGTCATATAAAATGTGAAATTTGGTAACTTAAGTGTGGCTAGTGACACCCAATCCATAGGTCCATCTTGCTTGCTCTCATGACCCTCATAAGCATGCCTTCATTGATTCCTAGTTATTATTATCCTCTTAGATTAAACCCTTTCACATCTAGATTTCTCTTTTCATGATTAATCCATCCCCTAGGTCCTATAAACCATAGACAATAGTGCCCAAACTTGGACTACAATGCTGAAACCTAAAGTGTCTTGTTTCTGGTGTTGTTGTCCAAGTGCATTTTGGCTTCTAATGGTCATATTCTTTCAAATACTTCTCCTAATTCATGTCATCCTAATGTGAATTCATTTAATCCATGATCATTAAATACCCTATAAAATTACATTCAAATTCTATTTATAAGGGTTGGCACTCATTTACAAGAGAGAAACAAGAATACAAGTAAGACCATTCAAGCACTTTTCCCTATTCTCTACATATAGCCATCCAATAGCATTTCAAGATTATTCAAACCTTTACACCAGTCATTAGTCATTCTAAGTACACCTAATTTCAAATTTACTTACATTCTCATCACACTATTACACCAAAAACATCAATGGGAGAACTACATATAGCTTGATCCCTCCTTAGAGTATTAGTATGTAGGCAGTGTGCCCACACATAGGGTGTGAAGTGCATCTAATGTATCCTTTACACACTAACCCCTCCTATCCTTTCTCAAAATTTTGCATTACATTTCAAGCATAAAGAGGACCTAGGGTATTGAAGACTAAATTATGTACACAATGAGCTCTGTGGACTTTTGGGCTTTAATATTTCATAGGCAGGGTCACACAGACATGGCATATAAAACCTTGAAAACTTAGATCACTAGGAAAATAACACTGAGATAGGACTACAACACTAGAACCTATGGTGTCCCACGTTTGATGCTCTTATCCAATCAAGAAACAAACTCCAGATTCTTATTTGTGATGGTCTCTCGAGCTTGCACACATATTTACAAACCCTGTCTTAGTTAGAATAATACAAAATTAAATAACTTTAATTTTCTCTCTCACTAGTATTTTTAGAAAAGCCCTTTATTATAGTCAAATTTCACAAATTAGTAGCCTAATTATTGTAAATTATTTACTAATTTTATCTACTCATACCAATTTATTATTTAGGAATTAAACATCTAATTTACCAAAAATAATAAATCAATAATTCATAAATATAATCTATATTCCCCCTTTAATATAGTAATGAAATTTATAGTTTAAAGGACAATTAATGAATTCTTGGTTGTGTATAACACACCTTACCTTTATTTGAGTCCAACTTGTGAGATTTATTGGTGATTAAAATGAAACCAAGATCATGTTACAATATATAATCATTGCATATAATATGAAACTAAAATCATTGAAATGATTGAAATTGAAAGAGATCAAAGTTTAAGAGTACACATATGTATCAATGCAACTATTTTACAAATATTAAAACTAATACATTTCCCATTATTAATATTAAAACTAATATTAGGATAAATATTAATATGTAAAGTGCATATATCTAATGATATAGAGAGAGATATAGGAGGTCCCATTCCCCAACCATGGAGAAAAGGTGGATTGCCACCTAGAAGTTGAGACTAGCTCAACTATACAACCTAATCATACTTATAACCTAGTGAGTCTGAGTGAACCAAGTCAACTCACACTATCAAATTGGTGAGGTTGGATGATAAAATTAAGTCAAACCTAAAAAATTGTCAATATTGAGTGATTTAATCACCTCAATGATACTAAAAGGTGAACCAAATATTGTAGTAGATTGGCTCAATATAGTCCAAAAAATTCCAACTTGGTGGGTGGTGACAGTCCCTCAAAATGTTTCAAATCTAGAAATGATTTGATTTCATAGTATTAGACATATAATGTATAGAATATTCACCTTATATATGTCTCATGTTAAAACTATTAATGTGTTGAAACCATGCCTCTATTTCATGCCCCCACTTAATCTAAAACTTTGAATGTGTGGAATCCATGTCTATACAACATACACCCATTAAATCTAAAAATATGAATGTGTGGAATCCATGACTCTATTACATGCCCCTCTTTGATGTGAGGTAATAATATAAATTGGTAGATACCTCACATTAAAAGGATAATATAACCATATAACTATGAATGAACCATGTAGCATATAGGAGAATCTATCTAGGTAAATATATCATTAAAGCACCATAATGTGATCACATCAAACACTAAGATGCATGATACAAATAATGAAAACATCTAGATAGTAATATTTCAAGATCAAAAATAAATAAAGCACACAAACAAGATCACTCAATATTAAATTAACAATCAATGGTCTAAAGAGACTGCAAATGAGGGGCATGTTCAAATTCCACACAGTAAAATGGACATGACTTAGTCAAATGTCCACAAAAGCAAAAATGACATATAATCAAATTTAAAATAAGAAAAAAAAGGAACAAGGGCCATAAATAATGAATCATGTTCAAATTCTCAAACACACAATATAATAACAAAGTAAGACACTCAAGGAAGTACATAAGAAAATATAAGAAACCAATATAAACATAACATAATATCCCATGGATCAAATGTGTTAGAAAAAAATGTCAAGTATATAACATATCAAGTACACTACAAAACATTTAGTCATGTATAAAGTCATGTGTAATTACATAAGCTCAAATATGATAATTCAAATAGACCATAACATACTATAACTTGGATGTATCATGATCAAAGAATGTGGATTCCCCTAGATTCCTCATGATGTGAGAAGGAATATCAATAAACAAAATAACATGAATCATGTGTCTATGTATGACTATCATAGTCAAACTAGTTGATATTATATATATTAACATGGAACTAATAACATAGATGCTAAGGATCCAGTAAGATAAGTACATGCCAAATATATTTTTAGATTTTTTGAATGTTTTAATTTTTTTGGTATTTTTGGAATATTTGAAAACTAGAAAGACTACCCTATGATATCATCTAATGGATTTTCATATAAATATCCCCACTTGGTATTTACTATAATAATCTATTATTACTACAAAGATTCATGCATAGGTGAAATATCGATCATTATATTATTTCTGATGTTATATGTTTGTGTGACAAGATTTTTTGGTTTTGAATGGATATTAGTAGTATGGGTTCATGGAAACCATCTCAAAATAGTCTAAAATTTATTTAGAATAAAAATAATAGGAACATGTGTAGGTGATCTTGATATCTAAACATGGTATGTAGTAGATGAGGATTATGTGTAACCCACTATGGATCTCTGATGTAATGGCCTCCCAAGTACAAGCCACCTAATAAAGGTGATCACCTATTAATTACCCTTTTGTAGGGGATTAAATTTATTAGGTTTTATAATTAACTTCTTAGGTATAAATTTGACATTCTCAAGAGGATACTCATATGGAACTTTGTAAACTATAATTAATTGATTGGCATGTATGTATTTAACACACCCATGCATTATATAAGTTAATTCTTAGAGATTATGTATCCAATATAATATCAAAAACACTTGTGAAAGGTATAACTAAAATGATAGTAACTATATGTGTGGGACCCACCTATAAAGGCAAGTCAATCTCACCAAGAGTCTACTATGAGGTCTCCTCGAATTATCTAACTTATTTTATATAATGGTGTAAATCATGATGAGTATAACCCAAGTGTGTAAGTAATATTATGGTACAAACATTATTGACTATACTATTATAAATCATAACACTATGTATAAGCTAGTGATTAAGGTATGCTCAAATGAATAAATAATGAAGATCAGATTCATCATCATTAATCTCACTATCATCAAAATTAATAAAATGTGTCTAAACCATAGGAGGTTTATACCACATATAGGTACCAATAATCCCATCTAGTGGGTGCTTATAGTGTGATGGATGAGGATGTGTGTTATATACTTTTTTCACATCTAAATCATTCTTAGAATGATCTTATAAAGGATTGTTAAATATATTCTATTTTTTGTGATCACCATGTTATGAACATGATTCCTTTGGATGATCATCAAATGTAATATTTTGATCATCAATGAGATCTTGGATCTTATGCTTTAAGATAAAACATATGTTCATAGAATTCCTAGGGCATTATTGATAGTCATAATAAACATTTAATCATACCCTTTGGATAGAGGTATACTCATATCAACCTTTATAGGATAGGGGAGAGATAGAATATGATTCTTTACTAGCCACAAGAATAATGAACCAAGAGACTTGGGTAAACAAGCAAATTGTCTCTATGTGCATTAGATAAAATAATCTACTTTAGCTACTGTGAGACTATATTAATCATGGTGGTTGTTTAATTTTTAGGTTTATGATTTTCTAAATTATCACATGGTTTGGTATTAAAATTGATATTAGGCATAGATGTAGTTGGTGTATTTGTTACATATTTAAGTTTATTCAATGAAATAAGCTCAATTTCACGGTCCAAAACAACATGGAATAAGGAATCAAAGGAGTTAATTTTTTTGAAAATAATGGACTCTTATAAAGGATCAAGCAAACTTTGATTGAAATTTTCTTTAAGTTCTCTATTTACCATTAGATTAGTCATTTTATCCAACATTGTATTATACCTCAAGACATATTAATTGACAGGTTCATTGGTTCATTGTTTTATTTTTACAATTTGAGAATAGGAAAACTTTTAACTAATATTAAAGATATTTTTTTCCAAAAAATAATATGCAAGAGGTTTGACTTATTTAATGGATTTAAGAGTTAAATCATAAAACCAAGTCAAAGATTAATCCTTGATGCTCTTATCAAATAATTTGGTCAAAATTTTATCTTTGGAGGTATAATAAAGGCATGTCACATACAAATATCAAAGATGTCACTCAGGATCACCCTTGCCATCATTAAATATGAACTTAGGTGGAATAAAACTAGTTTTCAAAGGGTGTAAATATATCTTAAGTATAAGATGGTTATACAACACATATTTAGAATCAATAGCATTAGATGTTAAAACCTTTTGTTCAATGTTTATAACATTTTCCTCCAAGTAAATTATAACTTGAAGGAGTGTTTAAAACTTAGACCCATTAGGATTTAAATTTAGAATTAGATTAGTGACCAATGGATATGTAAACATGTTTTGATTAGTTATAAAAATTGAAATTGGTATTTAATTTTAAACAATTGGAAATTTCATGGTATCTATAGAAATAGTAGTTTTAGGAAACAGAGGTTAAAAATCATATACTATGCCCCCACTATAAGTATAAAGTGGTAATGTACTTAAGGGGAGGGTTGTTGGTATGTTGAGATGACGTATAACTCTAATATCATGATTAATACATGGACCTGCATGTTCATCCATACTTTTTGCATTTTTAGTTTCTAATATGGTTCTTAGGATTTCATCAATATTTTTAGGGTTTTGATGAATATGGTCATGAAACAAGGCATTTGATTGCACTTTTTCATGGTTTATTTATTTATGTTCAAAATTTTCATTAGATTCATGGTTTGTATTATAAAAATATTATTATATTACAATCCCATTGATATGCTATTGATTCTCATCATGAGTATCATCATGGACCATGGGATTTGGTTCTTCATTAGTTTGAGACATCGTAGGTGGTAGGAGGGGAATATCAATGTGTTTAATAGGCACACCTCTCAATCTAGGGCTATGACTAGGTTGTATGCAAAAAAATATAAGTAAATGAAAAAGTAAAATAATCTTAAACCCTGGTTGACTTAAAATCCTAAGAATTAAAAAAATGCATTCACATGAATTAGGTTCACCAAATGGTTTACCCTAAATTGAATGTGAATACTAATATAGGGTAGACAGGATTAATAACATAGAAATGAATAATTGTAAAGGTGATAAACATATCTATAACACATCAATTAATTAAAAAAATTAGATAGAACATATACTAAATTTATTATACTGAGATATCCTAAAAATATGAAACACAACAATGCTAAATATTAAATTGATAAATAAATAAGAGACTTATTTGGTTCTAATTCTAGTATAAGTCTAGATATGGAACATGTAAGAATGAAACTAGAATAATATTCTATAATAGTCACAAAATTATGGATTAAAATCCTCTATATCCATAGACACTTGTGCCATCCTAGGAAGATTACATCAATGCTAGTGTCTGGATCAGATGTAGGTGTCTAGTATAGAATACCTAGTAAAACTAGATGAACTACGTAGATTCTTCGAGGTTCATCATCACCTTCACTTTGGTGTATTCAAATATAGGTCATGTATTGTCACTCATTATCAAATATGAATACCCTATTTATTCATATTTATATTGGTTGTGGGAAAAATAGGTTAGTGGGCTCATGATGTCGAGGTAACCCCAAAGACCCCTCTACCAATGAGAACTTCTTACATAGCCAATACTATGAAGAGGGACTCAAACTTATGTACTAATCCAATAAGTGTTTTATTATATGTGAATCAATGTGTGATAAGAAAGTAAAATAATGACCTTGCTTTTAAATATGAAAATATTTACAATAGGATGCTCCTTAAGTACTTTATATCTATAGATGTGTTTTCCCTATGACTGATATAGAAATAGGGTAAAATAGGTAAGATTTTATCACTTGAGTTCTTGATTGAAGGCTCTTAGGTGTGAATGCTAGGTATATCCTTTGTGAGTTTAGAATGAGGAGTGATCATGCATATATACCACTCCTATTAGGAGAATATCTCACATAATATTACTTATGTTAAACATTAGGATATGATTCATTTTTAAATTAGATGAAATTAGGGTACTAGACACTTGTATTATAATAGGAAACCTACATTGATGTACGTGTCTATCCAGGATCCAAGTGTCCAAGGAATAGGAAACCATGTACATGCTCAAAAACTGGAGAGATATAAGATAAATAGGTTTTAAACATTCTAGGTAAGAATTAAGACATGGGTCATTAACATAAGACTAGTCATACTAAGAGATAGGCCAAGATGCATAATAAAGAGCATATGCAAGAATTACAGAAGTGGGAAAGGTCTAAAACTGAGAGGAATAACCAAGGTTTGATTTTTCCAAGTATACAAGAATGAGGTTCTATATAATTCATAAATATCATCTAAAATAATATATCATGAACCTTGAGGTGATTTTATATTTTTTGGGCATGGAGTTTCTTACAATAAATTAGAAACAACATCAAAGATGGAAAAAATAAATTGGGTCATATTCATTTTATTTTCCACCATTTTTTGAACCGAAAGAGAGGGCGTGTTACCCAAAAAACAACCATATATGTGTTGGTAGTAATGTGGGAGAAATAAGGGAGTTGACAGTTGAGTGGAAACTCCTTTATCAATAACCTAATTTATGGGTAAAATGTGAGTATGAGGCAGAGAGGGAGCAAGATGTGGAGAAGTATTTGGATAGTGCATGTGGAGAGGAGATAAAATGAGAGGTGTGAGTGAAAAGGGTGATATATAAGGTCACCCAAGAGGGGGATATGGATTGCTAATCATTGAAGTGGAAGGTTCCAATAGTACTTGAGCATTATCCATGTAAGATGAAAGATATTTTTGTGTTGTATTATCAATAAATGTTGAATAAGTTGGAGGTATCTTTATTTATATCTTATTTATTGATTTTAAATTGTCACTATAAGTTTTCTTAGTTAATTTATTTTTGTTTGGGTCTTCATCATCACCTCCATCTACTAGTTTTATGTTTCCTCTTACATATATAATGGTAGTTTGAGGGGGTGGATAAAAGGTTACCTAATTATGATTTTTGGCATATCTCCATTTGCATAACTTACTATTTCCATGTGTTCAACATGTTTCCTCATAAACCAAGCTCTACACCTTTGTAAAACAAATTTGGCTAGTTCTAAAAGGTTTATAACTCTTTGATTGCCTAGTTGACTTCTATCAGGGGAACAACTTAGATTATTTTTTGAATGTATGTTAAATAATACTCCCATAATCTACGTTGCCTTGGATAAATCATTCCAACCTACATGTATTTAACTAATCTAGATTCATTCTCATCTAGTATCTTTTTCTTACCTAAAATTCATTTTTGTAGTCCTCTCAATAGTCTTCAATTTATCGAATATGGTGATAACTTGATCTAAACTTAAAAAATAGTTTCCACATAACCCTTTTTTACAACCATGTCTCTTTAGATAGAAATGCATTATGGTAGTAGCCAACATATTTTAATTTTTTTTGTATCACTTGAAGTCATGTAGATGTAATAATTCAAGATTTTTACCCTCTAAGCTATCTCCTTATATCTTAGATCCTATAAATATATTAAGACCAATATTTTAATACTATATTAGCCTATTAAATGGAGTTATAAATATTATACATCATGTCCCAACTATATCAATTAGATTAATGCAATTTTCAATGTTTTGACACATGCTTCATAACTTGTCAGGATAAATGACATAATTTGAGGTTAGTCAAACTACTTTAGAATAAATTGAATTAGTCGATAACATCAATTAAATGTCAAATAGGGATTAGAATAAATAACCACCATAAATACAAGTTAAATTTTATATCTAATAGAGAGGAACAATCATTTTTAATTACTATTGCTCGTACTTCTATAACAAGTCTATATTTTGAGGAGTTCTCTATTAGATCTTGTCTTTGAGGGCAAACTTTATTTTATATTCATGGATGAAATAGGAGTTATTTTCTACTAGATCCTTATTTATATTTTGAGATACAAAAAAAAAAATCTCTTGAAAAACACCATTGGCCAAGGAAGAGATTAAGGATCAATAAGTATCATTCAAGGTAAGTATATTCTAACCCTAGCTCTTTATTTTTGATAGATATAAGTTACATAATTTATTTTTTAATGTGTGTGTGTATCATTTTTTGAATTATATGTACACTTAAACTTAGTATGATTATATAATTATTCAAAATTTCCATTTATCCACCTTAGTAGCCTAGGCCCTGATTTTACTACCATAGATCCTTGTCTATTTTGATATGTTTCTAACCCTTCCCCATTATTTACATTAATTTAATTATATATTTAATCACATAAAAAGATACCTAGATATATCTATTTCATTATGTTGATTGACCAGAGTATTTAGAACCCTTTCTATTGGCATTATGTTTTAGGTTCTCCTTTTAATAGGTTTGTGGATCTATTTGTCCATATCTTGATTCATTAAGTATCAGTGGGATGTCTATGATTTACCTTATATAAATTTATATCCTTAGATAGGATAGTTTCAATTCAATCTTATCTCATTATATACATTATGGTGATCTAGATGTGAAGCTAACCATTACCTTCACATATTTAGTGAACAATTTCAAACATAGCGATCATGTTTAGTTTCAGTTTTCTTCTAATGAATTATATCAAAAAAATTTATAGTTTCCAATCATAATTTATATTTACATGAAATTATATCATATGACTCAATGTAGTTTATCTTTTTAATTTTCTCAATATATTGTATTGGTATGTTTAACATAGTCTTATTCCCATATCTAATTTTTACCTCAACCAAATATATGAAATCACTCAATATAGTTTTTTTTATCCTTATTTTTATCCAACTATATCAAACTAGTATATAGATTTCTATCTTAGATTCATTTTTCCATCCAACTATATCAATCTATCTGATTTAGTTTCAAATTGAATTTATTTTTAATCATTTATATTGACATATTCAGCTTACATTGGTTTTTCAAATTATTTTCATGAAATTTTATTGAAAAAATTTATTTATTAATAAAATATCTTCCTATAATTTTTTTGACATAAACTATATCAATCCATGTGATACTATCATAACCATCCCATACATGATATTATTTTTCAGCATTTATTTAATGTATTAATGGATATGAGACATTTATATTGGTTTCATGATTTCATTATGATGATAAAAACATATTATTAAATGATATTTTATTTATATATCTAATTTATATTGGAATCCTTTGTACTGGCACTGTTGATGTCATTTTAATGATGACAGGTGCAGTTGATAGATTGAGCTAAGTTCTAGAGTGTAACAACTCATCTAAAATTACTAATAAGTGAATATAGGTAAATGAATAAAATATATTTTAATAATAATATCATGTATCATTGTATCATCTTGTATTGTGGTCTTATTTTTATTGTATAGTTGATTATTTGATGAATAATTTTATGTGTAGTCAATCATGCTTGAGTCTATTGATTGTTTCATCTTATGATTATGCTTATTACTAAAGTAATAGGTAAATTGTCTATGTTAATAAAGGTCATTATGTTATAACATGATAAATATTGAATGAGGTATGAGTTCATGAAAAACATGTTAAGAAAATAATAGAAGAGGAACCTTGTTATAGGAAAAGATGATCCTATTTTCAAAGGTTGTTGAAGATCAACTTGGACTTAGATATCATTGTGTTGATTACCATGATTAAAAGGTTTATTTTTAAAAATACTGAAGAATTAGACCATGGAAATTATTTTTAGGAGACATTATAAATTTGGCCATGATATAATTGAAAAAATCACTTGGACTTTGTCATGGTAATTATTAACTTTTTTAAAGACATGCATTGGAAGTATTTTTTGACTTCAAAGTAAAAATGTAATCATGATGATTTGGGTATATGTTGGTCATTCAATAGAATTTTGTTAATCTAAGTAGAATAGGAGTCTCCCTTGATAGTTTGAGTATTTTTTGGTATATTTTATGAGTTAGAACTTGGCATATAGAGTTTTAATGGTGTACGCAATGTATAACTAGAGCTATTAGTTCTAATTGCAGAGAACTGGTAGTTCTTCAAGCTAGAACTAAAGTTTGTGAGGTGTTTTAGAATTTTTTTAGATGAGCACAAAAAAAATGCGTGGCGTTGGTTGGGAAGTTTGGATAAATAAGGTAAAGAGATGAAAGATAAAGGATGAAAAATAAAAGGCCGTAGGATTTTCCTATTAAGAAAGGTAAGTACATTTTTGGCTTTTCATGGGAAGTATGATTTACACAATGTACTTATAAAATAAACCATGTAGGGTGAATGGGTGGATGAAGTAGTTTATCTTACTTGGATTCATGTATTTTCTCATGGATTTATTACTTATTTCATGTATAAAATCATGTCCAAGGAAAAAACCACTAATGGGTGAGTTTTTTATAAACTTATCCCACCCTTGGACAAAGTAAATATAAGCTTTGAGGAAGTATTTTTCTGCCATATATAATATTGGTTGCGTTTGGTTGATTTGGATTTATATTTTTTTAGACTATATCTGTCATTTTATTTTAGTGTATGATTTACATTTTTTATTGTGAAAATCTATTGATGTGAGTATTGTATAGTTTAGCTATTGGTAATTGTCATTATCAAGCTATGAGAGTTGTTGATTGCATGTTGAGGAAACCTTAGTTAATGTTTCTAGATATCATCTATAAATATCAGTATTATCATTAATTTTTAGGCATTGGCTGTAATATCAAGTGACCTATTACATTATCTAAGTAATGGATGGGGTGGGTAAGGAATCACCAATGTATGGGCTCATTTTGTCCCTTAAGGTATCTTGTATTATTTGTATGTTGAATGTGTTTCCAATTTCAGTCTTGAATGGACTAATACATTTTGGTGGATTTATATTAGTGTAACTCAAAATGAATTTTAATGTCTTGATATGGATGTATGAATGTATTTTGATAATTTATTTAGTATTTTATAAGCATGATTTGTTTCTTATGGAAACTATTAGGATTATAGTAATGGATTCAAACATGTAACTTAGAACTTGTCATTGTTTCCTTATTATTATGTTTGATCTTAATTTGATAATGATTTCATGTCCTATTAAAAATTTAACAATAGTTTATATTTTTTTATTGTATTTTAATTTTAAAATTACTATGTTGTGTGATTATAGTGGATGGTATCACTCGATACTCTTTTTTATAAAAAATCATGCATAATACATCACTACTATAGATACTTTTATAATTTGAGTTGAATATTTTTTTACATGCTATAGAAGCCATAGTTATTTTTTTAAATAAAAAGGGACATTGATTTTATTATCTTTTCTTCATTATCATTGAATCTGGTCATAACATACTACTTCAATTAGAACTTGTGAAATTTTATTTAAGAGGAATTCCACCAAAACATAATGAATATGATCAGGTGTGAACATTAGGATGGTGGATGAATAGTGTTGTCACTTGTATATTCACCCTTTAAGGATATGTATTATCTCTCTTCATCCAAGTGGCATAATTGAAACACCTCTAGGCTATGGGTAGCCTAAGAATGAGGTGAATCTCTAGATAAAGCTAGCTCCCTTGATGTACCACTTGTAGATCACTACTAAACCTATGCTTGTAAGGGAAAAGGGAGAGAAAATGGAAAGTAAACTATCCTAAAGGAGGTGATAAACCAAATTATTTGATGGATACAAACCAGCTACATGTTACACATGAGAACAAGGGACTAACTAGATATGTACTTCTCTAATTTGAATCTTCTCACATCAGTGTTTCATTACGAGGTTATGGTGAATGTTTAGGCTAGGAATAATAGAAAAGAGGTCTAAAATGACATTATTGAATATTATAACTCACTCAACCTTGAGACTTCTTAGAAAACTTCACATGACCTACAAGAAGATGCTATAAATAGGTGAGAGAATGAAATAACAATGCTAAAGAAACCTTAGTCATCACTAAGAAAGATCCATAATTAAAATAAACACACTAAGAAAAGTCATGGAAGAGGTAAATTTTTTAATATTTATTGATATAGTGATATGAAAATAATTTGGCCTTCACCATAATCAGGTGGAGCATCCTTTACAAAGGCCATAACTAGTTCTTATAGAACATGAGAGAAAGAAAGGATAAGAGAGAAGTCCAAAGGTCACAAGGAAAATTGTTAATTTGATAAAATAAGTTAATTGTGCATGAGAATGGAATGTGAAACTGATCATGTAAAGTTAGAAAGCACAAGTGTCACCCCAAGGCATGAAACTCTTGAAATGTGGCATGAAATTCCCTTTGCTAGCTTAGAAAATTGCCTTCAAGACTTATCCATATTTGAACATCCAAAAATTTATTATGGATAGGTATAATTATTTTAATGAGAGGTAATGGTTTTATACATGCCTCTCCATGCATTGGTTTTAGTCTTAATCACATGGATTCCTCTGAAAGTGAGCCATCATTGCCTACACTCAAAGAAAACTCCTTTTTCACACACATTTCACACTTAGCCTCCAATATGGATTTATTTTATCATTAAAATACATAAAATTTGGTTAATTACATGTTTAAATACCATACATTTCCTTAGAGGCTTTAGACACACCTTAAAAATACTTCCACTTGAAGTTTTCACCCTCTTCACTATCATGTTCACTATGCCAATTTTGACTGGTTAAGATGAGAGCTCTAGTAGGCACACTTAGGAGTTTTTATGAATAACTAAATGGAAAAAAATAGTTATTATAATTCTATATATTCCTTCCAAACGTTATTTCATCTTGAAATTACATAAAACTTGAACAATGCATAAAACAATAAAAAATACCCTGTTTGTACTACATCCATACAATTACATACATTTAAAAAGTATGGGGAGTATAATTAGATATTTTAGTACAACATAAAATCATAATTTTTGTAAAAAAATGCCATTTTGGTGCACTAACTACTCCATTTTCTCAAACTAGTCACTAGCAAGGGTTTTGATGAGTCTAGGCCTAGTTTACCCTCTTAAGCTTCATTCATAAAGCCATGACATTATAAATTACAAAAAATTACAAAAATTTAAGGTTAAATACCCTTATAAACACATCCAAACTTCTTATATTCCCATTCACATCCTTCAAGGAGATGTAAGCACTTTAATTTAGCCTATCGAGCTCTTTTCTTCATTTGACAGGCCTAGTATAGTCTCTGAGCTCAAAAATGAATTCCTTATGATTTATCTAAACACCAAGAGATATAAACCTGTTTTATGATCCTATAAACATGATACAATATGTTATAATTCATATTTAATTATATAAGTGTAAGTGACTTCCCATTTAGAAACTAGGACAAAACCATGTCTTTTAGGCTTGACTGTAACCTTATTGGTGTAGACCACTTTGTTGAACTTCATATTTATATGACTGATTTATCATATTTTACTAGGTTTTTTTAATCTTATATAGCATCCATTCAATGTTTAATTATTTCTTGGTTCACTATATCACTTTCTTTCTTCATTACCTGCTAGTTTTGACTCTAGGGGAGTACCCTCTATTTGAGACAAAATAGAGGGTACTTCCCTTATTACCTCAAACCAAGTGAATATTGGATGAGATTAATAAATTAATATATAACATTTTCAAAAAAAATATCCATTTTTTAGGCATTTTACAATCCAAAATCTTTAAAACCCAAGATAGACCTATGTGGAATGGACTATATGCAGGGTTTAAGGAATAGACTGCATATTGCTTTATTAGGGACACTTATTCCCTTATTTATACACCATAAGGGTATGAAAAAATATTTAATATAATTAAAAATGTTATAAATATGCTCAAAAACCATTTATTATCTATGTTTACACATTGATCGGTGCTCTTACTCATTCAGGCTTGACTGAGAAGCTAACCACACTTTCTCAATAAAAGTGAGCATGTAAGTAGTGTTTACATGATTAAAACCTTGGTATTAAAATGTATTTTCATCCAATAAATTTTTTAAAAATTAATTTCATTATTGAACTTGTTTAACTCATACCTTTAGGTTCGATCCTTATCAAGACTGGTCATATGACTCCTTTTCTTGACTGTGTTTTCTAGGTTTCTACTTTAAAGGTAGTCCCTATAGGTAATCATGCATGTTTAATTCTTGATTATAGTGATTAAATAATTATAAAGCTTTTATTAACCATAAAAAATTATATCCATACTAATATAACTCATGTTCATATCTTGATATGGTTCTAACTACTTTGCTCTAGCTTACTGTCACCTCTCAGTCAACTACAGTTGACTGTGCAAGGCCTTGTAGGTGACCTTCATATTTGAACCTAATTCAAAATATCCCTGGGAACCATATGATCTATTTGGGAGTTATATTATATCAACCAGAATTTGTATATCCATGATCAAGCCTTTACTAAGGATGATGTGTAAGATGGCTCCTAGTTGTAGGTGTGTATAGGAAGAAAAATACAATGTATCATTCTCCTTAAGTTTATTTTAGATAAAAAAATTCTCCTTTAAAATATTTGGAAACATTAAAACATGGTTCATATTTTATTTTTCAACTTTGGGTGGAAAGGTCTCTTTTGGATCAAAAACCTATAGATGATACTGACTGAGCTTAGTGCATAAAATAACAACTTTGGGCTTCTCAAAAACAAAACTCCACTAGTTATCTACCCTTTAATATTTTAAGATTTATTTTATTATATTAATAATAATATGAAAATTCATTATGATGCATCAAGATTCTTGATAACCTAACCATATGATATTCACCAAATGGCCCAAACCTCTATTTTCCTATATAGGGAAACAATCCTTGAATACAATAATTTCCTCTTTAAAATAAATTTACACCTTCATTTACCAATTTTATATTTAAATGAGGCATATTATGATCAAAACATGAAATATAACTCTAAAGAAGGTTTTGTGATGTTCTAACTTCCCCATACATGGACCTTTATAGCCCTATGATGCCACCTATAGGTGGGTATTTTCACATGCAGGTAGTGGATAGAAACTTGGTAGTATATGAGATGTACATTATCATTATAAAATAAATACCATCACCAAGGGTTCAAATTAAATCCTATCATTACAAATTATTTAAATCAACTATGAATACTTTCCTTTCAACAAGATATCTTCTAGAGGACACCTATAGGTGTACTTTGAGTTGTACGCAAGAAGTGAATCATGAAATGATCCATGTTCCAAGGAAAATGACTCAATGGTTAATTTATATCTTCCTAAAAATATTTACCTAAAACATTATGATGTTTTAGAACTTGAAATAATCTCCCACACTCCATTTCAATGCTTAGACCCCTTTACGGGCCCCTGTGTATATTCATTCATGGTTGACTATATATAGATGTATCATTGACTATCATCAAGGTCCTTTTATGATACTTGGAGTGTCAAATATGAATATTTACATAATAAGAACATGAAAAACACCTTTTAGAGTCTCCACTATTCATCTATAAATGTGATAAGAGCTCAAACATGATGATTGTAATTGAGAGCAGGTAGAAAGTTGATTGTGAGTGTGACAATACTAGGTGTTTGATCAAATCATGGTGTGATGAAGCCATCATGGAGGTAGGGAAGTATTATGTCATTGATATATTTAAAACATCATATTATATCTACATGAGACCTCTATAGAGAAATAAACATTATATAATAAGGAAAACTTGATTGAAGCTTCATAATGGTGATAACTTCTTGCAACATGAGATAACTTGGATATAAAAACACATTAAACATGAAACCAAGAATTAATATAATTTTATAAGAGATAAAACATCATCTAGATTGAAAAACACTAGCTAGATTGTATGGACTTATCCAAATTAGAGCAAAACCTATAGGGTGTAGGAAACAATGAGCAGAAAAACATAGTCAACTTGTTAGAGATGGTTTATAAAGCATAATTGACCAATACTTGAAATATTATTATTTAAATTAATATATATAATTTTAATTTCACCTCCAAAATGTGTTTTATCTAAAACTTCCCCAACTGGTCATACCAAGCATAGACCTGCTAACTAGTTCTATGTGTCTATAAAGGTGAAGAAAGATTAGATGGTTTTATCTTTAAAATGGCCCTTAAAGATTATTTAAAGAATGTAAATGAGTCTTATGAATTTTAAGATACATATCATGACTTTATCACAAATGTCAAACTCCTTCATGGATCATAAAAGTGCCAAACTCTTCTTTTTTTAGTTGATTTCTTGATCTTCAGTTAGATAACATGAAATATTTAGATGGGATAGACATTCTTGGTAGGGAACCTAAATTATTGTATGTTTTAAAAGAAATTAGTAAATTTGGACACCTTGAAAACTATGCCACTTGTATTTATGACCCTTAAAAGCCTTTTAAAGGACTTAAAGTGACATATAAACTAATTAGACCATGACCAAGGTTAAATTGAAATTAAGTTACATATAAATGCTTATAATACACCCTATTACATAATATTATACCCATAAAACATCTATAAATCAAGTTTTTTACTTATAGGGGTCCTAATTTGACTTGTAGGGTCAAATTTGGTCAACAAAATAATGACTCATAGGGGTAGTATGTCTATTATACTAAAGATCAATAGCCTTAACCTATCCATGGTCTTATGGAGTCATTTGCAGTCTAAGACAAACAAGAATACCTGACACTTAAAAATAAGGCTTTGACCAAGAAAAGACAACTAATTACCTCAACCACATAAAACAAAGGACAAACATAAAGCAAAGCAAACACACTAACAAGAAACACACGTGCTCAAAGCACTTAGGTAAATAAAGAAACAAATAAATATTAAAAACTAGAAACTAATAATACATCATTTCTAATATCAAAATGAATTTTTTTAAATCTTCTCCTTCATGAGATGAGTCATAGTGCCAAGCATATTGCTCCTTGGATTGGATGTTTGATAAATCAGACCTATTCCTTGGAAATTAACTTGATCTAATCTCAAGTAGATCCTCCTTAAATAGGTCTCCAATGTAAATGTATTCCAATTAAATTTTTATACATACCTCATAATATTTCCCACTCTTCATCTCATGATCAACTTTTATCTTCTTGGTAGGCATGGCTTCAAGAGGAGTGGTTTCTTATTCCTTGAAAGATTGAGGCCAATATAAACTTATACTATCCTTCAAGAGATGATGTGTTTCTCTCAACTAGTTGAGATGATGATAACCCATTTTTATGATTTCAATTATATCATTATGGAATGCATATGTCTCTTGAAAGGACAAGCTTTAAAAGTTACTTTTTCTTTGCATACTCACTTGAGTATCAAAGTTGCCTTCTCCATTTTTTATTAGATCATAGCCTCCTTGAAGAGGAGTATAACCTGATCCAATGACTGAAAAAAAGTCATCCAAAGGATTATTAGAGACTTTTTATTTCTCATCTATGACATCTTGGATAATGGTTGAAGAACCAATGATGATCTCTTCTTCTTTGGCAAAAGGAAAACATTCTTCTATATCAACACAATCAAAAGTTTCCACATAAAAAATCACTTATTCTTTAACATTTAATACCTATTGAGGGCTCTCAAGTTTCATCTCAACTATCATAACATTAATTTGGTTCTCAAGGGCTGAAATATCCTCTATTTCCTTCTCCTTATTGGTGATGTCAACACTAGGCATCTTGTAATCAAGTGAGTTGGTCCACTGAGGCTACCAAGGAGTTGTATTTTCTTCAAGAAAGAGTTATGAATTTTTATAAACCAACTACTCATCTTTAGGTTCCCATACCATAGGTACATAAAGGTAATGGGTGATATGATGAGGAAAATATAAACTAGTTGGCGGAGGTAGAGCATAGGACTCAAAATCAGATTGAGAATGAATTGTAGGGGATTCTTTTGGGAGATCTTGAGGAAGGGGAGGCAGACCTTGGGATAATATAGCCTATTTTTCTTCCTTACATTTTAAAATCACTTCATTTACATCTAATTTATCTTGAACACTCTCTTGAGGAAGGTTATATGGGGTGTGTTTAGGCATATGATCTTCTTTTGGCTTTAAACCTTCCATCACACCTTGACTCACCAATTTCATTCTTGACTATAACTCTTCAATTTTCTTGGATAGGTTCTCGTGTAAATGTGTCTCTTGAAGTTAATAGGCATAATTATGAGGATTAGGAGTTTAAGATGGATAATATGGAAAACATGAGGTCTCTTGAGGAAGGGTGAGAGGGAGTTTCATAGGATCAAGTTTTTTCTCAACTTAACACTCTTTATCAAGGCTTTTATCCCCTTTATCTCCCCATGATTCCACTACCTTATTCATCTTAGGATGTTAGGATTAGGAGTATCTTATTGAGATATGGATGTAATAGGATAGGGAAATGAGGGATTAAATTCCACTTGCTTTTCTACTGAAATGTACTGATGCATCTGCTTATTGGCTAACTCAATATGCCTATCAAGATTTACTTCAAAAATAAGTTTTGTCTTTCTAAGTCTCGCTTCTAATTTATTGGGAAAAGGGTGACTTTGACAAGCATGATTAGGTTCATAATTAGGGGTCAATTAGGACTGATAGAAATCTTGGGGAGGTGGATATAAGGGCTGATAGACTTTGTGAGGCTAATCCTCATGAATTTTTAGCCTATTTTCTAAAGATGTAATCAGGCCACCCACATATAACATTTCACTTATAATCCTTTGCCAATTTTATCTCTCAATAGGTGCCCACTATATTTTAACCAGATCTAATTCATCTCTCACCTTATGAATGAAATGACTAGGAATATCTAGACCATGGTACCTTTGTGTGTCAAGATCTATCATGTACTTATCATATCCCAAGAGAGTTTTCTTAAAAGCGGAAATGGATTGATTTGAGAAGTGACTAGGTTGAATAGGAGGAGAAAGGTATTGATAAGGCTAGTTATAAGACTGATACAACTCATGACAAGGTTGATAAGGGTCATGTTGGAGCTATTAAGGATCATGACAATGCTAGTAAGGATCATATAAAGGTTGATTAGGAATGCTATAAGCTTTAAATACCTCACTAACTTGTGTAAAATATTACTCAACACCAAAATTATCCATGAAAATTCATTTGTAGGTAATAACACAAAGAAAACATTACCAAAAATATTTAAAAGGAAAACTTGGGTTGTTTGACCAGCGGATGTAACTTCAAAGTCACCATTGATGCTTAGATAGATGCCTCCAAAGGTTGATGTGTTGAAAAAAAAACTAAAAATATTTCAAATTCTTGGATAATGAGTCCCATTGGGCATGCCAAAAACTATTATCACTTGGATTTTAACCATTTGAGGATATGTCTCAGCTCTCCTCATCCAAGTGGCACAATTGAAACACCTCTAGGTTATGGGTAGCCTAAGAATGAAGTGAATCTCTATATAGGTATAGATCCCTTGATGTAGTTATTGTAGATCACTACTACACCTATGATTATAATGTAAAATGGAGAGAAAAATAAAATTAAACTATCCTAAAGGAGGTCATACACCAAACTAGTTGATGACTACCAACTAGCTACATTTTACACATGAGAACAGGGGACTAACTGGACATACACTTCTCCAATTTGAATCTTCTCACATCAATGTTTCATTATGAGGTTATGGTGAATTTTTAGGATAGGAAGAATAGATAAAAGGTATATACTGACACTATTAAATAGAATAAGTCACTCAACCTTGACACCTTCTAGAACACTTCACATGATTTATAAGAAAAATATGTAAATAAGTAAGAGAATGAAATAAAAATGCTAAGGAAACCATAGTCATCACTAAGAAAGATACATCATTAAACTAAAAAAACTATGAAAATTCATGGAAGAGGTAAAAATAATTAATATTTATTGATATAATGGTATGAAAATGACTAGGGCTTCACCATACTTAGGTGGAACATCCTTTACAAAGGCTAAAATGGCTAGTTCTTATAAAACTTGAGAGAGAGATGAGAAGAGAGAAGTCAAAAGGTCACAAGGAAACTTTTAAAGATGTTAAAATGGTCACTTTTTAATGATAATAGAATCTAAAATTTATCATTCAAATTCAAGAAGCACAAGTGTCACCCCAAGGCATGAAACTCTTGAAATGCAATATGAATTTCTATTTTTTGGCTCGAAAAACTACCTTCATGATTTATCCCTATTTTAATGTCAAAAAAATTATTATGGATATGTATCATGATTATAATTGTATATAATTGTTTTAGACATTCCTCTCTATGTATTGTTTGTAGTATTAATCACCTGGATTCCTCTAAAAGTAAGCCATCACTATCTGCACTCAAATAAAACTCCTCTTTCACACACCTCACAAAATTGGCCTCCAAAATAGATTTATTTTCTCATTAAAATACATAAATTGGGGTTAATTACATGTTTTAATACCATGTATGGCTTTATAGGCATTAGGCACCCTTAAAAAGACTTCCACTTGAAGTTTTCACCCTTCTCACTATCATGTTCACTATGCTAGTTTTGACTAGCTGAGATGAGAGATTTGGTAGGTAAACTTATGAGTTTTAATGAAGCATTAAATGGTCATAGGGAGGTATAATAAGTCTCTATATTTCGCCCAAACTTGATTTCATCCCTTAAAAATCCATAGAACCTACATAATGCATAAAATGATTAAAAATACCTTATTTTGTACTCCATCCTTACAGTCCCATATAGTTCCAAAGTATGTGGATTATCCTAAGATATTATCCTAAAACATCCTATAATTATGGGAACACTTTGCCATTTGAGTAGACTAACTGCTCTATTTTTTCAAACTAGTACTAGCAAGGGTTTTGGTAAGTCTAGGCCTATTTTATGCTATTAAGATTTGTTCATAAAGCCCTGTTAGTGGAAATACCAAAAAATTCTAAAAATTTAAGGTTAAAAACCCTTTTCAACACATCAAAACTTATGTAAGTAATTCAATTTAGCCTATCAAGCTCTTTTCTCCATTTTCATAGGCCTAGTATTGTCTCTGAGCTCACAAATGAATTCCTTATGATTTCTCTAAAAACTAAGAGCTGTAACACCTCTATTATGATCCCATAAAAATTATCCAATAGGTTGTAATTCATATCTAATATTATAAGTGTAAGTGACTTCCCATTTGGACACTAGCACAAAACCTTGCCTTTTAGGCTTGACTATAACCTTTGTGGTCTAGAACACTTTGTTGAAATTCCTCTTTATAGGATTTATTACTCAGTTTTCCTAGGTTTTTTATATATTATCTTACATCCCTTTAATGTTTAATCATCTCCTAGTTTACTTTATCACTTTCTTTCTTCATTACTTGCTAGTTTTGACTCTAGGGGAGTACCCTTTATCTAAGACAAAATAGAGGGTACTTCCCCATTCCCTCAGAATAAGTGAATATTGGGTGAGATTAACCAAGTCATATATACCCTAATCACAAATTTTCATCCCTTATTTAGGTCATTTGACCCTCCAAAAGATTTTAAACCCAAGGCATACCTATGTGGAGTGGATTGTATGTAGGGTTCGAGGAATGGACTGCATATTTATTTATCGTGCCCTTTATTCCCTTGTTCATATGGCATTATGGTATGAAATTATATTTAATATCATTATCTAGGTTTTCAATATGATCACAAACCATTTATCATCCATGTTTACACCTTGAGTTATGTTCCTATTCAATTAGGCTTGACTGAGAAGCTAACCATACTTTATCAGTAAAAGTGAGTCTATAATTAGTGTTTAAATCCTTAAAACCTTGGTATTAAAGTTTCTTGGACTCAATTTAAGTTTTACAAAACTCATTTCATCATTGAAACTATTGGATCCTTATCAAGACTGGTCAGATGACTCCTTTAACTAACTATGTTTTCTAGGTTTCTACTTTAAAGTTAGCCCCTGTAGGTAATCATGCATGTTTATGTATTTATTATAGTGATTAAATAATTCCCAAGGCATTCTTGACCATACCAATCTAACTCATGTTCATATCTTGATATGGTTCCAACTATTCTTCTCTAGCTTACTGTTGCCTCTCAGTCGGCTATAGTTGACTATGCAGGGCCTTGTAGGTGACCTTCATCTTTGAAATTATGTCAAAAGATCTATGGGGACCATCTAAGGTCTTTTTTATTTGTCTTATATCAACCAAAATTGGTATATCCATTCTCAATCCTTTACTATGGATGGTGTGGAAGATGGCTCCTATCTATAGGTGAATAATTTGAGAATTAGGTACACCTGTAATTGTGTATAAAAATCAAAACACAATGTATCAATATCCTTAAGTGTATTTTAGATCACAATTACTCCTTTAAACTATTTAGAAAAATTCAAAAATGGTTCATAGTCTATGTTGAAACTTTGGGTGAAAAAGGTCTCTTTTGGATCAAAAACTTGTAGATGATATTAATTGAGCTTAGTACATAAAAATGCATTTTGGGATTCTCAAAACCCAAAATCCACGTATACACCATAAATTGGTTAAGAAACCACAACTATTATTTCTTTTCATAGTCATTTCATAAGACACTCTAACTGGAGAATATGAGCCTTGTTCACATTAACCATGTCTTTTGTTTTACTTA
This sequence comes from Torreya grandis, assembly GCA_037957365.1. Taxonomy (NCBI): domain Eukaryota; kingdom Viridiplantae; phylum Streptophyta; class Pinopsida; order Cupressales; family Taxaceae; genus Torreya; species Torreya grandis. Next base: position 487,790 of record JARHVA010008436.1, read on the forward strand.
TCTTGGCCTTGTTTCATACTTGAGTCACCTTTTTGCTTATTCCTAGTCATCCCAAGCTTTTCAAATGGTCATTCCACCTCAACTAGTTAAGATTTCCTAGTCTAATCCTATCCCCCTAGGTCTTGAACCTATACGATAAAAGTTCCAAATTTAGACTATAGTGTTGGACCCTAGGGTGTCCCATTTCTAGCACTCTTATCCAATTGCATTTTGAGTCTTAACAATCAGGTTTCCTAACTTAATGAGTCATAATCCCTTCTTTTCTTTGTCCTTGAGTTTTATTGTCTTTCTAATTTCATCCAAATGTGAATAAAGTTCCCAAATTCAAAACAAAGAGTTTCCTATATAAAGGACTGAACATGGAATTTTATATCTAGAATTTACTACTTTGGCACATTACATAATTAAAAATTAGTCAATAGTATAGCTCAACATTCTAATGACACATATATTTGCATGCTTGATCAAGGAATGGCCTATGAAAAAGTTCATTCTTACATCTACCATACATGTTGATTATGCACATTTCATAGGGGATAACTAAATTTGGTCTGAGACCCTAGATTGAGGGTTAATGTAGGTAGTGATCAAGATAACATGGGTTTTAGATCATGTGATCATACTTCCCCTAACCTATTTTTTTCCCATTTTGATTTTGATGTATTTGTTGTTTCATGTGTGTAGAAGGACCCAATTTTTTTAAGATTGAAACATATCTACAAGGAGCTATGTTGAAATTTAGCATCCCAAATTTCATAGGCAAGATCACATGAGGACAACAAACAAAACTCAAAAAATTCAAGTATCTATGAATAGTTTGGATAACAACAATAGAAAATGAAAACAACGTCAAACTCTAGGGTATCCTATTTTAATGGTCCTATCCTTTCACAAATCAAAATCTAGATCCAAATTCTTTACATCTTCCTAGTCCTACACAACAATTCTCAGCCTTTAAAACAATCATCTTAGTCTACTTTTTCTAGATATGTTACTTCTTTTCCCTATGTAATTAATTTAATAAAATTGATATAGATCTATCATATAA